>JBAIZL010000010.1:23768977-23843977 GCA_036971475.1 Prosapia bicincta
TTCTACCAACATCTATTTTTAAACATAACTATCTATTTTCACACTCACCTCACATTCAACAAAACATCATTGAATGAATTACACTCAACAAGCATCCACATTGATACTTAATAAACATTTCATATTTACAGTCACAAACGTCCATGTTTACACTTAAAAAACGCCCATAGTTACACTCAATAAACATCAATATTTACACTCAACGAAAATCCATATTTACTCTCAACAAACATTTTATATTTACTCTCAATAAACATTCTACATTTACACTCAACAAAAATATATATTTACAACAAGAAATATTTCATATTTATACCCAACAAACATTCCATATTTATAATCAACAAACATTTCATATTTACCAATAAACTTTCCATATTTACACTAAACAAACCTCCATATTTACACGCAACACACATACCATTTTTTCACTTAACAATCATTCCATATCTAGGCCTACTCTCAACAAACATCTACATTTACATTCAACAAACATTCCATGTTAAAAATAAAAATTCATCTATACTTACACTCAATAAACCATCCATTTTTACATTAATTAAATATCGGTATTTATTCTAATAAAAGCAACCATAGTTACACTCAATAGATATCTATATTTAAACTCTACTATAATCCATTCTTAAACTGATCAATCATCTACGTTTACACTCTATCCATATTTACACCCACCAAACATTCTATATTTACACCCACTAAACATTTCATATGTACACTCAACAAACATTTCATATTTACCAACAAATTCTCCATGTTTAGACTCAACAACATCCATATTTACTCCAAACAAACATTCCACTCTTAACATACGTTCCATATTTTGACTCAAAAAACATTCAAATTAACTCTCAATAAACCTCCATATTTACACTCAACAAACCTCCATATTTACACTCAACAAACTTTCCAGATTTTTCCAACAAAATTTCCCAATTGATACACTAAACAAAACCATATTTTCACCTATCCAACCACTATAGTTCCACTCAACACTCTTCCATATTCACACTAAAGAATCCTCTATATTTACGTGCAACAAACATACCATATTTACACTTAACAAACCTCTTTAGATACACCCAACATTCCACATTTACATTCACATATTTCCGTATAAGAATCATCTATATTTACACGAAACAAACATACCATTTTACTCTTGCAAACCTCCTTATTTACAACCAACAAACATTCCACATTTACACTCACAACACCTCCATATTTACACAACAAACATACCATAGTTACACTTAACAAACCTCTTTAGATACACCCAACAACATTCCACATTTACATTCACATATTTCCGTATAAGAATCATCTATATTTACACGAAACAAACATACCATTTTACTCTTGCAAACCTCCTTATTTACTCCCAACAAACATTCCATATTCACTCTCATTCCATATTTACACTCAACAAAAATTCATATTTACTCTCAACAAACCTCCATATTCAAACTCAAAACACTTTCCATTTTTTTAAACAAACTTTTCCAATTGACACTCTAGGCAAAACTCCATATTTACACTCAAAAACCTCCATATTAACATTAAAGAATCCTCTATATTTACAATTAACAAACATACCATATTTACTCTTAACAAACTTCCTTAGTTACACCCATCAAACATTCCATATTTACACTCAGGAACCTCCGTATTTATACTAAAGAATCCTCTATATTTACACTTAACAAACATGTCATATTTACACTTAACAAACCTACATAGTTACACCCAACAAACACTCCATATCTACACTCACAAACCTCCATATTTAGACTAAGGAATCCTCAATATTTACACGCAACAAACATTCCACATTTACACTTAACAAACCTCCTTAGTTACACCCAACAAAAATTCCATATTTACACTCACAAACCTCCGTATTTACACTAAAGAATCCTCTATATTTACAGTTAACAAGCATACCATATTAACACTTAACAAACCTCCTTAGTTACACCCAACAAAAATTCCATATTTACACTCACAAACCTCCGTATTTACACTAAAGAATCCTCTATATTTACAGTTAACAAGCATACCATATTAACACTTAACAAACCTCCTTAGTTACACCCAACAAAAATGCCATATTTACACTCACAAACCTCCGTATTTACACTAAAGAATCCTCTATATTTACAGTTAACAAGCATACCATATTAACACTTAACAAACCTCCTTAGTTACACCCAACAAAAATTCCATATTTACACTCACAAACCTCCGTATTTACACTAAAGAATCCTCTATATTTACAGTTAACAAGCATACCATATTAACACTTAACAAACCTCCTTAGTTACACCCAACAAAAATTCCATATTTACACTCACAAACCTCCGTATTTACACTAAAGAATCCTCTATATTTACAGTTAACAAGCATACCATATTAACACTTAACAAACCTCCTTAGTTACACCCAACAAAAATTCCATATTTACACTCACAAACCTCCGTATTTACACTAAAGAATCCTCTATATTTACAGTTAACAAGCATACCATATTAACACTTAACAAACTTCCTTAGTTACACCCAACAAAAATTCCATATTTACACTCACAAACCTCCGTATTTACACTAAAGAATCCTCTATATTTACAGTTAACAAGCATACCATATTAACACTTAACAAACCTCCTTAGTTACACCCAACAAAAATTCCATATTTACACTCACAAACCTCCGTATTTACACTAAAGAATCCTCTATATTTACAGTTAACAAGCATACCATATTAACACTTAACAAACCTCCTTAGTTACACCCAACAAAAATTCCATATTTACACTCACAAACCTCCGTATTTACACTAAAGAATCCTCTATATTTACAGTTAACAAGCATACCATATTAACACTTAACAAACCTCCTTAGTTACACCCAACAAAAATTCCATATTTACACTCACAAACCTCCGTATTTACACTAAAGAATCCTCTATATTTACAGTTAACAAGCATACCATATTAACACTTAACAAACCTCCTTAGTTACACCCAACAAAAATTCCATATTTACACTCACAAACCTCCGTATTTACACTAAAGAATCCTCTATATTTACAGTTAACAAGCATACCATATTAACACTTAACAAACCTCCTTAGTTACACCCAACAAAAATTCCATATTTACACTCACAAACCTCCGTATTTACACTAAAGAATCCTCTATATTTACAGTTAACAAGCATACCATATTAACACTTAACAAACCTCCTTAGTTACACCCAACAAAAATTCCATATTTACACTCACAAACCTCCGTATTTACACTAAAGAATCCTCTATATTTACAGTTAACAAGCATACCATATTAACACTTAACAAACCTCCTTAGTTACACCCAACAAAAATTCCATATTTACACTCACAAACCTCCGTATTTACACTAAAGAATCCTCTATATTTACAGTTAACAAGCATACCATATTAACACTTAACAAACCTCCTTAGTTACACCCAACAAAAATTCCATATTTACACTCACAAACCTCCGTATTTACACTAAAGAATCCTCTATATTTACAGTTAACAAGCATACCATATTAACACTTAACAAACCTCCTTAGTTACACCCAACAAAAATTCCATATTTACACTCACAAACCTCCGTATTTACACTAAAGAATCCTCTATATTTACAGTTAACAAGCATACCATATTAACACTTAACAAACCTCCTTAGTTACACCCAACAAAAATTCCATATTTACACTCACAAACCTCCGTATTTACACTAAAGAATCCTCTATATTTACAGTTAACAAGCATACCATATTAACACTTAACAAACCTCCTTAGTTACACCCAACAAAAATTCCATATTTACACTCACAAACCTCCGTATTTACACTAAAGAATCCTCTATATTTACAGTTAACAAGCATACCATATTAACACTTAACAAACCTCCTTAGTTACACCCAACAAAAATTCCATATTTACACTCACAAACCTCCGTATTTACACTAAAGAATCCTCTATATTTACAGTTAACAAGCATACCATATTAACACTTAACAAACCTCCTTAGTTACACCCAACAAAAATTCCATATTTACACTCACAAACCTCCGTATTTACACTAAAGAATCCTCTATATTTACAGTTAACAAGCATACCATATTAACACTTAACAAACCTCCTTAGTTACACCCAACAAAAATTCCATATTTACACTCACAAACCTCCGTATTTACACTAAAGAATCCTCTATATTTACAGTTAACAAGCATACCATATTAACACTTAACAAACCTCCTTAGTTACACCCAACAAAAATTCCATATTTACACTCACAAACCTCCGTATTTACACTAAAGAATCCTCTATATTTACAGTTAACAAGCATACCATATTAACACTTAACAAACCTCCTTAGTTACACCCAACAAAAATTCCATATTTACACTCACAAACCTCCGTATTTACACTAAAGAATCCTCTATATTTACAGTTAACAAGCATACCATATTAACACTTAACAAACCTCCTTAGTTACACCCAACAAAAATTCCATATTTACACTCACAAACCTCCGTATTTACACTAAAGAATCCTCTATATTTACAGTTAACAAGCATACCATATTAACACTTAACAAACCTCCTTAGTTACACCCAACAAAAATTCCATATTTACACTCACAAACCTCCGTATTTACACTAAAGAATCCTCTATATTTACAGTTAACAAGCATACCATATTAACACTTAACAAACCTCCTTAGTTACACCCAACAAAAATTCCATATTTACACTCACAAACCTCCGTATTTACACTAAAGAATCCTCTATATTTACAGTTAACAAGCATACCATATTAACACTTAACAAACCTCCTTAGTTACACCCAACAAAAATTCCATATTTACACTCACAAACCTCCGTATTTACACTAAAGAATCCTCTATATTTACAGTTAACAAGCATACCATATTAACACTTAACAAACCTCCTTAGTTACACCCAACAAAAATTCCATATTTACACTCACAAACCTCCGTATTTACACTAAAGAATCCTCTATATTTACAGTTAACAAGCATACCATATTAACACTTAACAAACCTCCTTAGTTACACCCAACAAAAATTCCATATTTACACTCACAAACCTCCGTATTTACACTAAAGAATCCTCTATATTTACAGTTAACAAGCATACCATATTAACACTTAACAAACCTCCTTAGTTACACCCAACAAAAATTCCATATTTACACTCACAAACCTCCGTATTTACACTAAAGAATCCTCTATATTTACAGTTAACAAGCATACCATATTAACACTTAACAAACCTCCTTAGTTACACCCAACAAAAATTCCATATTTACACTCACAAACCTCCGTATTTACACTAAAGAATCCTCTATATTTACAGTTAACAAGCATACCATATTAACACTTAACAAACCTCCTTAGTTACACCCAACAAAAATTCCATATTTACACTCACAAACCTCCGTATTTACACTAAAGAATCCTCTATATTTACAGTTAACAAGCATACCATATTAACACTTAACAAACCTCCTTAGTTACACCCAACAAAAATTCCATATTTACACTCACAAACCTCCGTATTTACACTAAAGAATCCTCTATATTTACAGTTAACAAGCATACCATATTAACACTTAACAAACCTCCTTAGTTACACCCAACAAAAATTCCATATTTACACTCACAAACCTCCGTATTTACACTAAAGAATCCTCTATATTTACAGTTAACAAGCATACCATATTAACACTTAACAAACCTCCTTAGTTACACCCAACAAAAATTCCATATTTACACTCACAAACCTCCGTATTTACACTAAAGAATCCTCTATATTTACAGTTAACAAGCATACCATATTAACACTTAACAAACCTCCTTAGTTACACCCAACAAAAATTCCATATTTACACTCACAAACCTCCGTATTTACACTAAAGAATCCTCTATATTTACAGTTAACAAGCATACCATATTAACACTTAACAAACCTCCTTAGTTACACCCAACAAAAATTCCATATTTACACTCACAAACCTCCGTATTTACACTAAAGAATCCTCTATATTTACAGTTAACAAGCATACCATATTAACACTTAACAAACCTCCTTAGTTACACCCAACAAAAATTCCATATTTACACTCACAAACCTCCGTATTTACACTAAAGAATCCTCTATATTTACAGTTAACAAGCATACCATATTAACACTTAACAAACCTCCTTAGTTACACCCAACAAAAATTCCATATTTACACTCACAAACCTCCGTATTTACACTAAAGAATCCTCTATATTTACAGTTAACAAGCATACCATATTAACACTTAACAAACCTCCTTAGTTACACCCAACAAAAATTCCATATTTACACTCACAAACCTCCGTATTTACACTAAAGAATCCTCTATATTTACAGTTAACAAGCATACCATATTAACACTTAACAAACCTCCTTAGTTACACCCAACAAAAATTCCATATTTACACTCACAAACCTCCGTATTTACACTAAAGAATCCTCTATATTTACAGTTAACAAGCATACCATATTAACACTTAACAAACCTCCTTAGTTACACCCAACAAAAATTCCATATTTACACTCACAAACCTCCGTATTTACACTAAAGAATCCTCTATATTTACAGTTAACAAGCATACCATATTAACACTTAACAAACCTCCTTAGTTACACCCAACAAAAATTCCATATTTACACTCACAAACCTCCGTATTTACACTAAAGAATCCTCTATATTTACAGTTAACAAGCATACCATATTAACACTTAACAAACCTCCTTAGTTACACCCAACAAAAATTCCATATTTACACTCACAAACCTCCGTATTTACACTAAAGAATCCTCTATATTTACAGTTAACAAGCATACCATATTAACACTTAACAAACCTCCTTAGTTACACCCAACAAAAATTCCATATTTACACTCACAAACCTCCGTATTTACACTAAAGAATCCTCTATATTTACAGTTAACAAGCATACCATATTAACACTTAACAAACCTCCTTAGTTACACCCAACAAAAATTCCATATTTACACTCACAAACCTCCGTATTTACACTAAAGAATCCTCTATATTTACAGTTAACAAGCATACCATATTAACACTTAACAAACCTCCTTAGTTACACCCAACAAAAATTCCATATTTACACTCACAAACCTCCGTATTTACACTAAAGAATCCTCTATATTTACAGTTAACAAGCATACCATATTAACACTTAACAAACCTCCTTAGTTACACCCAACAAAAATTCCATATTTACACTCACAAACCTCCGTATTTACACTAAAGAATCCTCTATATTTACAGTTAACAAGCATACCATATTAACACTTAACAAACCTCCTTAGTTACACCCAACAAAAATTCCATATTTACACTCACAAACCTCCGTATTTACACTAAAGAATCCTCTATATTTACAGTTAACAAGCATACCATATTAACACTTAACAAACTTCCTTAGTTACACCCAACAAAAATTCCATATTTACACTCACAAACCTCCGTATTTACACTAAAGAATCCTCTATATTTACAGTTAACAAGCATACCATATTAACACTTAACAAACCTCCTTAGTTACACCCAACAAAAATTCCATATTTACACTCACAAACCTCCGTATTTACACTAAAGAATCCTCTATATTTACAGTTAACAAGCATACCATATTAACACTTAACAAACCTCCTTAGTTACACCCAACAAAAATTCCATATTTACACTCACAAACCTCCGTATTTACACTAAAGAATCCTCTATATTTACAGTTAACAAGCATACCATATTAACACTTAACAAACCTCCTTAGTTACACCCAACAAAAATTCCATATTTACACTCACAAACCTCCGTATTTACACTAAAGAATCCTCTATATTTACAGTTAACAAGCATACCATATTAACACTTAACAAACCTCCTAAGTTACACCCAACAAACATTTAATATTTACACTCACAAACCTCCGTATTTACACTAAAGAATCCTCTATATTTACAGTTAACAAGCATACCATATTAACACTTAACAAACCTCCTTAGTTACACCCAACAAAAATTCCATATTTACACTCACAAACCTCCGTATTTACACTAAAGAATCCTCTATATTTACAGTTAACAAGCATACCATATTAACACTTAACAAACCTCCTTAGTTACACCCAACAAAAATTCTATATTTACACTCACAAACCTCCGTATTTATACTCAACAAACATTCATATTTACTCCAAATATTCACCCATTTTGCAGTACAAGCGGCAAACCGGCAATTTTTTTTTTAAATTTTGACTTTTAAACCCCAACTCAATTCATGTACTTTAGGCTCGCCGCTGACAACAAGACCACAAGCTATCAAATCGTAATTAATATTTATTTTGTGTTTGATATGATTTTAAAACAATAGCTCATTTTTTTCAGGAAGAAAATGTATTTTTATTTTCATAGTGAATTAATACACGAAACCAGATCATAAATAAGTATGATTTAACTAGTTTGTTTGAGTAAAGTAGATAGTAGTTGCTTTGATCCTTACAAGTAATGGTAAAGTACAGTGGCAGCGACTGTCTTACTCCTTAATTAACAGTTGGTCAAATGAATTTAGATTTTTTGCATCATACTTGTCATATAATACAATGGTTTTGCTTTGGACTAATCGACCTTCCGCCAAGGTTACAATGGTCAAATCGCAATAGCATGGCTTCACACGAGTAACAAGGTCCTATACTGGCAATTAGTGGCAAACGTAGACTATTATAAATTCGTTTTCAAAGTTTGAAGGATTTGCTTCTCCTTAAAGTAGTAAATTTCCATCTGTTCTCTTTCGATTACCACCATCTTGCGTTTGAAAAGTACTTGCAAATATGTTTACATTATAAATAAAAGGAAGTACGATTTAATGAAAATTGTTTAAACACTTGATAATTATTCAATGCTTTCTTATTAAAATTGCTTTCTCATTGAAATCTAATTATTCAGTGCTTTCTATTATTCTTGCTTTCTTTCTTGAAAAGAAACAACTGTTTCGGAATATGTGTCTCTTTGTTAACTCAGCCTGTAACTTTGACGATGGAATGAAATAATATTACAATCCAAGCATTGTTAACCCATCAAAACTCTCAAGGCCTAATGGATATTGATATCTGCTGGCTGATGCCTTTCCTAACTACGTCCAAGTTCTAGCTCTGAGGATCCGGCCTAGGGTTGTACAGGTTAAATTTCACTATAGAGGATGGGTAGTGGCGAAGATCCCAAGGTTCTATTTAGCTAGTTTTTGGAGAGCGGGCGAACCGTAGGACGTCCCACAGGTAATCCTGGTGACCACAACACACTGGGCGATTGACTAAAGCTACAAAGAAACCTTCTCCAAGTGGATATACTGTTCCTATCTCATTTCCACTTATATTCGCAATCCTTTTTATCCTTAATTCGCAAAAACAACAAACTGGTTTACTGACCCAAAGCTGCAATGAAAACGTCTCCCAGTGAATTTTTTAATCCTTCCCCTATTCTACTTATATTCACAATTCTTTCTATCTTTGAATCTCCATACTTATATCTCCATAGAAACCTTCTCCCAGAAGATTTTCTATTCAGATCTCAATTTTTTTATGTTCACAATCCTATCCTTTACTCGCGATAAAAAAAATGTCTGATTTTTTTAAAGCTGCAAAGAAACCAGTGGATATTCTATTCCTACTTAATTTTTATTCAGTTCTACTTAATTTCATCATACAAAGAAACCTTCTTCCAGTGAATTTTTCTATTCCTCCCTCAATTCTATTCATATTCAAAATCCTTTCTATCCTTCATTCACAATAATAACAAACTGGCTGATTTAAAGCTGCAAAGAAAAGTTTTTGCAGTGGATTTTTTATCCCTACTTATATTATACCTTTTTTCACAATTCTTTCTATCCCTAACTCGCGATACCAACAAACTAGCTAATTGATTTAAAAATGCAAATTATCCTCCTATCAGTGGAATTTCTAAAATCAACTTATGATCCCAATCGTTTCTATCCTTCATTAACAATAACAACATACTGCCTCATTGGCTTAAAGCTGCAAAGAAACCTTCTTATAATGGATTTTCTATTCCTTTCTCAATTTTACCTTCATTCACAGTCCTTTCTATCTTTCATTCGCGATACAACAGGCTGACTGACGTAGAGTTGCAAAGAAACCTTCTCCCAGCAACCAAACAAACTGGGTGATTGACTTAAAACTGCAAAGAAATCTTCTTATAATGGATTTTCTATTCCTTTCTCAATTTTACCTTCATTCACAGTCCTTTCTATCTTTCATTCGCGATACAACAGGCTGACTGACGTAGAGTTGCAAAGAAACCTTCTCCCAGCAACCAAACAAACTGGGTGATTGACTTAAAACTGCAAAGAAATCTTCTTATAATGGATTTTCTATTCCTTTCTCAATTTTACCTTCATTCACAGTCCTTTCTATCTTTCATTCGCGATACAACAGGCTGACTGACGTAGAGTTGCAAAGAAACCTTCTCCCAGCAACCAAACAAACTGGGTGATTGGCTTAAAGCTGCAAAGAAAACTTCTTATAATGGATTTTCTATTCCTTTCTCAATTTTACCTTCATTCACAGTCCTTTCTATCTTTCATTCGCGATACAACAGGCTGACTGACGTAGAGTTGCAAAGAAACCTTCTCCCAGCAACCAAACAAACTGGGTGATTGGCTTAAAACTGCAAAGAAATCTTCTTATAATGGATTTTCTATTCCTTTCTCAATTTTACCTTCATTCACAGTCCTTTCTATCTTTCATTCGCGATACAACAGGCTGACTGACGTAGAGTTGCAAAGAAACCTTCTCCCAGCAACCAAACAAACTGGGTGATTGGCTTAAAGCTGCAAAGAAAACTTCTTATAATGGATTTTCTATTCCTTTCTCAATTTTACCTTCATTCACAGTCCTTTCTATCTTTCATTCGCGATACAACAGGCTGACTGACGTAGAGTTGCAAAGAAACCTTCTCCCAGCAACCAAACAAACTGGGTGATTGACTTAAAACTGCAAAGAAATCTTCTTATAATGGATTTTCTATTCCTTTCTCAATTTTACCTTCATTCACAGTCCTTTCTATCTTTCATTCGCGATACAACAGGCTGACTGACGTAGAGTTGCAAAGAAACCTTCTCCCAGCAACCAAACAAACTGGGTGATTGACTTAAAACTGCAAAGATATCTTTTTCGAGTGGATTTTTTCCTACTTCAAATCTGCTTATATTCACAATCCTTTATATCCGTCGTTTGCGATAACAACAAACTGGGTGATTGACTTAAAGATGCAAAGAAAACTTCCCCCAGTGGATTTTTCTTCCTTTCTCAATTCTACTTATATTCACAATATTTTCCATCCTTCATTTGCGATTACAACAAACTAGCTAATTGACATAAAGCGGCAAAGAAAACTTCCCCCCGTGGTCTTTCTTTTCCTTTCTCAATTCTACTTATATTCACAATATTTTCCATCCTTCATTCGCGATTACAAAAAACTAGCTAATTGACATAAAGCTGCAAAGAAAACTTCCCCCAGTGGTCTTTCTTTTCCTTTCTCAATTCTACTTATATTCACAATATTTTCCATCCTTCATTTGCGATTACAACAAACTAGCTAATTGACATAAAGCTGCAAAGAAAACTTCCCCCCGTGGTCTTTCTTTTCCTTTCTCAATTCTACTTATATTCACAATATTTTCCATCCTTCATTCGCGATTACAACAAACTAGCTAATTGACATAAAGCTGCAAAGAAAACTTGCCCCCGTGGTCTTTCTTTTCCTTTCTCAATTCTACTTATATTCACAATATTTTCCATCCTTCATTTGCGATTACAACAAACTAGCTAATTGACATAAAGCGGCAAAGAAAACTTCCCCCCGTGGTCTTTCTTTTCCTTTCTCAATTCTACTTATATTCACAATATTTTCCATCCTTCATTCGCGATTACAACAAACTAGCTAATTGACATAAAGCTGCAAAGAAAACTTCCCCCAATGGTCTTTTCTTCCTTTCTCAATTCTACTTATATTCACAATATTTTCCATCCTTCATTCGCGATTACAACAAACTAGCTAATTTACATAAAGCTGCAAAGAAAATTTCCCCCAGTGGTCTTTTCTTCCTTTCTCAATTCTACTTATATTCACAATATTTTCCATCCTTCATTTGCGATTACAACAAAGTAGCTAATTGACATAAAGCTGCAAAGAAAACTTCCCCTAAGTGGTCTTTATCTTCCTTTCTCAATTCTACTTATATTCACAATATTTTCCATCCTTCATTCGCGATTACAACAAACTAACTAATTGACATAAAGCTGCAAAGAAAACTTTCCCCAGTGGTCTTTTCTTCCTTTCTCAATTCTACTTATATTCACAATATTTTCCAACCTTCATTTGCGATTACAACAAACTAGCTAATTGACATAAAGTGGCAAAGAAAACTTCCCCCAGTGGTCTTTCTTTTCCTTTCTCAATTCTACTTATATTCACAATATTTTCCATCCTTCATTCGCGATTACAAAAAACTAGCTAATTGACATAAAGCTGCAAAGAAAACTTCCCCCAGTGGTCTTTATCTTCCTTTCTCAATTTTACTTATATTCACAATATTTTCCATCCTTCATTTGCGATTACAAAAAACTAGCTAATTGACATAAAGCTGCAAAGAAAACTTCCCCCAGTGGTCTTTCTTTTCCTTTCTCAATTCTACTTATATTCACAATATTTTCCAACCTTCATTTGCGATTACAACAAACTAGCTAATTGACATAAAGTGGCAAAGAAAACTTCCCCCAGTGGTCTTTCTTTTCCTTTCTCAATTCTACTTATATTCACAATATTTTCCATCCTTCATTCGCGATTACAAAAAACTAGCTAATTGACATAAAGCTGCAAAGAAAACTTCCCCCAGTGGTCTTTATCTTCCTTTCTCAATTCTACTTGTATTCACAATATTTTCCAACCTTCATTTGCGATTACAACAAACTAGCTAATTGACATAAAGTGGCAAAGAAAACTTCCCCCAGTGGTCTTTCTTTTCCTTTCTCAATTCTACTTATATTCACAATATTTTCCATCCTTCATTCGCGATTACAAAAAACTAGCTAATTGACATAAAGCTGCAAAGAAAACTTCCCCCAGTGGTCTTTATCTTCCTTTCTCAATTCTACTTATATTCACAATATTTTCCATCCTTCATTCGCGATTACAAAAAACTAGCTAATTGACATAAAGCTGCAAAGAAAACTTCCCCCAGTGGTCTTTCTTTTCCTTTCTCAATTCTACTTATATTCACAATATTTTCCATCCTTCATTCGCGATTACAAAAAACTAGCTAATTGACATAAAGTGGCAAAGAAAACTTCCCCCAGTGGTCTTTCTTTTCCTTTCTCAATTCTACTTATATTCACAATATTTTCCATCCTTCATTCGCGATTACAAAAAACTAGCTAATTGACATAAAGTGGCAAAGAAAACTTCCCCCAGTGGTCTTTCTTTTCCTTTCTCAATTCTACTTATATTCACAATATTTTCCATCCTTCATTCGCGATTACAAAAAACTAGCTAATTGACATAAAGTGGCAAAGAAAACTTCCCCCAGTGGTCTTTCTTTTCCTTTCTCAATTCTACTTATATTCACAATATTTTCCATCCTTCATTCGCGATTACAAAAAACTAGCTAATTGACATAAAGTGGCAAAGAAAACTTCCCCCAGTGGTCTTTCTTTTCCTTTCTCAATTCTACTTATATTCACAATATTTTCCATCCTTCATTCGCGATTACAAAAAACTAGCTAATTGACATAAAGCTGCAAAGAAAACTTCCCCCAGTGGTCTTTATCTTCCTTTCTCAATTCTACTTATATTCACAATATTTTCCATCCTTCATTCGCGATTACAAAAAACTAGCTAATTGACATAAAGCTGCAAAGAAAACTTCCCCCAGTGGTCTTTCTTTTCCTTTCTCAATTCTACTTATATTCACAATATTTTCCATCCTTCATTCGCGATTACAAAAAACTAGCTAATTGACATAAAGTGGCAAAGAAAACTTCCCCCAGTGGTCTTTCTTTTCCTTTCTCAATTCTACTTATATTCACAATATTTTCCATCCTTCATTTGCGATTACAAAAAACTAGCTAATTGACATAAAGCTGCAAAGAAAACTTCCCCCAGTGGTCTTTCTCTTCCTTTCTCAATTCTACTTGTATTCACAATATTTTCCATCCTTCATTCGCGATTACAACAAACTAGCTGAATGACTTGGAGCTACAAATAAATCTTTTTCCAGTGGATTTGCTATTAAATCCTACTTATATTCACAACACCGTCCTGTCCTTTGTTGGGAGTAATAGTCAATATATCTGATAGCCTTAAACTACAAAATAATAATCCTATAGTTTAGTATTCGAACATCTCAATTCCAAATTCATAAAGCGGCTTCTAGGTAATGAGACACACTATTGAAAAAGGCTTTATTGAATATGTCGACCTTTGACCACAGGATACTTAATACTAATAAACGTTTACAAATTACGTATACTACGAGGACTAAAATCTCATCTTTCTCCTATATCTCGGTTTTCCTTCATCCTACGGATTTTTTTAACTCGTGATTTTATTTTCGATGCTCACTTTGAAGTAAATTCTTGAACGGCAGTTTTAGCACGTGAGAGTTTTGCTTTTGTTAAAGTTGACATTAGATTTAGGCGTAGCGCTATGAATTGCACGGGTAATGGAATATTTTAATTATAGGCCGAAGCTCCCCTCAGAGTGGGTAAATGTCGAGCTGAATGTCAGCAGCGGAGCCGTCGTGCATCTGCCAGTCGATATTCCACAGTGCGCCTGTCTCTCAAGCTGTCCACAATTCCTTCTTTAAGGTAATGTTTAAGTAAAGTTTCCGCAGTGCGTATACCTATTTCTTAATTTTAATTTGCAAACAAACTTAATATCATCTTTTTATTTAACAATTTCATTTCTAAGTCAGTAAGTTCGTGAAAATATAAAGTACGGTGGGAGTTCTTAAAAATACGTTCATAAACAAATATTTTGATAGTGTTTCAATTTAAAGACTTTCTTCGTGTTACTAATTGCTCGAATTACTTCAACATTTTTTAATCGGATTTTTTGAAATTCTGTACTTTTCGACTCTTGATTCTAACACGTGAAGTTGAAAAAAAAAAACAATAATACTTCATCTTAATACCCTTTTACGTACAACCCTACATCGTTTAAAAATAAATATAGGTTTAGCCACAAGTTCTTTTAATCTTATTACTTTTGAACCACAAGTTCTGGTATTGAAAAAAATCTTTAATAACATTTCGATTTATTCTCCATAGAAAACTTTACAAAATAAAGAGTATATAACTTATGTAGTTTCCACTTACCTTTCTTAACAGTACACTTAACAATAATCTTCCGTGTTGTCTTGTGAACCGAGTTTCGGACTCTTGTAGTCACTTTTGTGACTATCCAGCGACCAAAAAACCGAACAGCCAAAAATCAGTTTTTGATACTTACTTTAAAAATAAAATACCTGTTTTTTTTAATTTCATTTTAGAAACTTTATTTTTAAAGTTTAAAAATAAACGGATTCCATTTTAATTACTTTTACAACAAGTTGCTTATTAAAATATTTTATTTTTTTAAATTCACGCCAATTTTTTTTTTAATTTTTGGAAAATAAATTACAAAATATAAAATTGGACTTAACTCATTGACTAAGATTTGAATTTATGTTGTGGCCCTTACAACATATTTACTTACCACGACACCCACTTCAGCGCTTCAGAATAAACAAACCTTCAAGATTATTAGTTCCTCTTTATCTCCAGCAATGTTGAGATGTAAGTTTTTGCTTTAATTTTTAAAAGTAAACTTATTTTAGTTGACAGTTCTGGATTTTAAAACGTGTTTCCGAAATTTCTTGAGATGTGCCTAATAACACACCACGATAATTTTCTACACATAGGCTACCTTTCTTAGAATTTGCGTTTCTCAGCTTACATCTCTCTCTCGTCTTCTGTCTGGAGGGGACCGGGGGAGCTATAGTTTAGAAAATATTTACATCCAAAGACTTGAATATTATGAAAAATTTCCTTAGATCGTGTACAATCCTAGAGACCCCGAAACAAGTTTAAAGACCGGATCCACTGTACATACCTCGTCGAATGTCCAACGAAATAATATTTATGGTAATGTTGTAAGGGAAAACTTCTCTAGGCACCAGACATTTTTGTATGTACAAAAAACATTTATTTTGAGTCATAAGAACGAGATTTGGGGATTTTCCGAAGATGTACGGGCTTTTCCGAAGATGTACAGACTTTTCCGAAGATTTCCGCGTCCAAGTATGACACAAATATGATTTTATACAACAGCTGTTTTATTACTGTTATGATACTCTATGTACATAACTGCTTAGCTTAAAATGCTGTTATTAAATTAAAATTATCAGTTATTAAAATTCTAATTTGTGTGTCAATAATTCTTACTGAAATGAATTTAATACATTTTGATCAAAATCGTATATTTATTCCAATTTTGAAATTAAATACGTTAATCGTAGGCGCCTCTGACAATTTAAGCAACTAAATTATATTGAATTCCTTAATGATTTTATAAATATTTTTTAAAATATCAATATAAACCTATTAATTATATTTGTCATTCAATTTTTCTTTTTTGTTGGCCAGTCCCACGACAGTAAATGTTTTATAAATGATGCTTTTACAATATAAATTAAATTGTGCGAGCTAATTAGGATAAGTTTTCTCAGAGCAATCGTGTCCGAGACAACTGTGGCCGTGTAGTATAAATGTTCTTTACCTTAACGTCTCCTTCACATTTCCCTTACTCATTCTGATCAATGCCCGAGCATTCCAGTTAGAAAATTCAAACTATAATCGCTATTCTTATCTCATGTGTAGTAATGCGGGAAATACAACAGGAAGGGCTGAGGGCATAGATAAGCTAAAGGTAGGAGTATGATATTATGTGTGAAGGGTTGAGTACTGGAAGTAGAGCCACTCTCTGTTGGGGACATAAAGATATCCATTACATTCCTCCCCTTGTGAGAAGGTTATGGAAGAGTAGATTAGATAGGTTTAAGGAAAGTTAATTCTCAGTAACAAATGGGAACATAGTATCTGACTTAATAAACTTTAGTGTATTATTTCTAAAACGGGGTTGTTACTGGTACGCCCTTGTAAGGAGAATGGTAAGGTAGGTTAGAAAGGGTACGAATTAGGTAGAACGTCTGAAATGACATATAGGACAACAGTAGGCCTACCAAAGAGCGGAGGAGTGCATTTTTATTACTGAAAAGTAAATTACCTCTTTTTCATTTTTTGGTAATTCCAGGGAATTTTCAAGCTCTAAGATCGTTGGGTTTGAATGGCAGGCTTTAAGAAACTCAATTTCACAAACAAAGTGAACAGAAATTTGAATTTTCCTCGGTAAATATTTTCCATTTAAGAGAATAACTCATTCCTATAAGGGTTCACACTACTCATTCCTATAATAAATCCATATAACCCATCCTCATAACCAATCCTCATAACCAATTCCCATAGCCCATCTCTATAACCCAACCCTACAAACCACCCCGATAAAGAATACACTCAACCCATCTCTATAACCAATCCCCATAGTTCATCCTAAGAACCAATTCCCATAAACCAACTCCATAACCAATCCCTTATAGTCCATCTAAGAACCAATTTCCATAACCCATTCCCGCAACCTATCTCTATAACCAATCCATTCAACCCATCTCCATAACCTATTCTCATAACCCATCCCCACAACCTATCCCAATAACCAATCCACTCAACCCACCTCCATAACCAATCCCCATAACCCGTCCTAAGAACCAATTCCCATAACCCATCTCCATAATCCATCCCCACAACCTATCCCAATAACCAATCCACTCAACCCACCTCCATAACCAATCCCCATAACCCGTCCTAAGAACCAATTCCCATAACCCATCTCCATAACCCATTCCCACAACCTATCTCTATAACCAATCCATTCAACCCATCTCCATAACCTATTCTCATAACCCATCCCCACAACCTATCCCAATAACCAATCCACTCAACCCACCTCCATAACCAATCCCCATAACCCGTCCTAAGAACCAATTCCCATAACCCATCTCCATAACCCATCCCCACAACCTATCCCAATAACCAATCCACTCAACCCACCTCCATAACCAATCCCCATAACCCGTCCTAAGAACCAATTCCCATAACCCATCTCCATAACCCTTCCCCACAATCTATCCCAATAACCAATCCACTCAACCCACCTCCATAACCAATCCCCATAACCCGTCCTAAGAACCAATTCCCATAACCCATCTCCATAACCCATCCCCACAACCTATCCCAATAACCAATCCACTCAACCCACCTCCATAACCAATCCCCATAACCCGTCCTAAGAACCAATTCCCATAACCCATCTCCATAACCCATCCCCACAACCTATCCCAATAACCAATCCACTCAACCCACCTCCATAACCAATCCCCATAACCCATACTAAGAACCAATTCCCATAACCCATCTCCATAACCCATCCCCACAACCTATCCCAATAACCAATCCACTCAACCCACCTCCATAACCAATCCCCATAACCCATACTAAGAACCAATTCCCATAACCCATCTCCATAACCCATCCCCATAACCTATCTCTATAACCAATTTATTCAACCCACCCTGATTCCAATCCACATAACCCTTCCCATAACTGAAAGGGCATTCCTCAAAGCGTCTATATTAGTTGTGTTTGTTGCAGGTAATACAAAAACAAACAATGAAATAAAATGCAACCCGAACAGTGGGGATATTACAATCAACCAAATACCCAACACCTCAATATCTGGTGTAATTAATTACTAGATGATCGAAGTTGTATAACCAACTAATAATGTTATCCATACCCTTATGTACATTTCGATGAACATCATCACAAGAGAGTGTAACTAGAAGCTCTCTTTTGTAGGCTGTAGCCTGTTGGTTTTGTAACTTCTTTGTATCTATACCCTCTGACGGTATGACCCTCTGATATGGCAATCGAAATGTGCAGAGGTTTATTCTGGATAGTTTTCCAATTGGTTATACTTGACATTGGTATTTGCTGATCGGGCAACTAAAAGTGGATATTCTCCGTGTTACTTTCACGGCGTGGCTCAGGATGGCCATTGCGACCCATTTCCGTTCCGTACACAGCTATGCTGAATAAGCATAAGACGCGCGAGTTATGTCCTAAAATGGACGAACTATTTTACCCAGTCAGCTCAATGTATGACATAAGCAGTGGCCTAGACAAAATTCTCATTTATTTCACTCATCCAGACACAAATACATAACTTTTAGTGTACATTTATACAAAATCCTGCCTATA
The DNA here is from genome assembly GCA_036971475.1 of Prosapia bicincta. NCBI lineage: Eukaryota > Metazoa > Arthropoda > Insecta > Hemiptera > Cercopidae > Prosapia > Prosapia bicincta. The sequence continues at coordinate 23,788,539 of JBAIZL010000010.1, forward strand.
GTGCACTTACTTCAATTTTAAATGAGGACGTTTCAGGAGAACAAAGGAAGTCGAGCGGCAATCGACCTTTTAAAGGTAGGATGGGAGTATTAGGTGTTTCTGTAAGATTTTGAGGGTTAACATTTCACCGCTGCGCCGCTTCCCCGGGTAATTTTGTATCATCTATTCCAGTTTCGGAAGAGTACGCACGACAGTCCGGGGTACTTATCCCCCAACATAGGGCCCCTAGTCTCCGGCATGACCGGGGAACCTCAGAGCTGAGGTTCTTCTGCCAGCTTTTCCTTGCCATGTTTATTCACGTTACCTTTCCGTTCTGTTTAATTTCATTATGTTTCAATTGTCAGTGGAAAGATTTTATAGCTTAGTTCGTGAACAATCAAATCTGGAGCCTTCAGTCGCGACAGGACTACTAACCGCATGACATATTGTGTCGCGGAGGGGGGAGCAGAGCTAGTTTAATTTTAAAAGAAGGAAGTTATTTAAAAAAAGGGTTGTAGCTATACCATAAACATTTTTTGAATTATAATGTAATTAGGCATAACCATAAATGTCTATTTCATTGTATTCGATTGTGTGTAAGTTTGTAAAATTAAGTTTGTGGATATGTTAGTGTATTTGTGATTTGTTGATGTGAAGTTTTCAGCGAAGTTTGAGATATGGTTTCTGAATGCTTTCGTGTGCTCTTGGTAACGTGTGTCAAATGACCTCCCTGTTTAACTTATGTGGCATGGTCGTGTTATATACGCCAAAAAAAATTGTATATGTTTTTGTCTGTATTGTTGGATTTAAACTGTTTCTGTTGTATTTGGAAGTGTCTATTTCAAATTGAATTTAACAAAGGTGTTGCTTAGTGTTGAGATTAAGAAAAATTTTTTTGGAACAATATAGTGAAGTACTAAATTTAAGGTTATTAAATCAATGTTACGCGCCTACATTTGTATAGCGAGGGCATAAACTCAACCCGGCGAACACGAAATTCCAGGTCAGTGTCTTATAAAAGGTATTCCATTTCTTATTGAAGAAAACAGTAGATTTGTCAAAACGGCACAGGACTAGAAATGGAGACCTGATCATCTGGATTAATAGCGTGTCAAAACAAGTTATTAAGAGTGATATATGATGAGGGAAGTGCGATCTATCCAAGTTGGCTACGTGTATAAGGGGCAAGGCAGCGCGGCTTGTACCTAGTGGTCCAACTGATGCACTGTTTTGAAGTATTATCCTACTTCATTACATTATTTGTCCAAGCAAATTTAATTTGATTGACGAGCTAGAGACTTGAAAGTTTACGTACAGGTCAAGACTGGATGGCAATGCAACGTTCACTTGCTTTAAGTTTGTTTAAACATTATTTGTCCAACCAAATTTAATTTGATTGACGAGCTAGAGACTTGAAAGTTTACGTACAGGTCAAAGTTAGCTTTGTATTTGTGTCAAATATGAACATAATCATCTTCTCGTTAGCTTTGTATTTGTGTCAAATATAAACATAATCATCTTCTCGTTAGCTTTGTATTTGTGTCAAATATGAAAATAATCATCTTCTCGTTAGCTTTGTATTTGTGTCAAATATGAACATAATCATCTTCTCGTTAGCTTTGTATTTGTGTCAAATATGAACATAATCATCTTCTCTTTAGCTTTGTATTTGTGTCAAATATGAACATAATCATCTTCTCGTTAGCTTTGTATTTGTGTCAAATATGAACATACTCATCTTCTCGTTAGCTTTGTATTTGTCTCAAATATGAACATAATCATCTTCTCGTTAGCTTTGTATTTGTGTCAAATATGAACATAATCATCTTCTCGTTAGCTTTGTATTTGTATCAAATATGAATATAATCATCTTCTCGTTAGCTTTGTATTTGTGTCAAATATGAACATAATCATCTTCTCGTTAGCTTTGTATTTGTGTCAAATATGAACATAATCATCTTCTCGTTAGCTTTATATTTGTGTCAAATATGAACATAATCATCTTCTCGTTAGCTTTGTATTTGTGTCAAATATGAACATAATCATCTTCTCGTTAGCTTTGTATTTGTGTCAAATATGAACATAATCATCTTCTCGTTAGCTTTGTATTTGTGTCAAATATGAACATAATCATCTTCTCGTTAGCTTTGTATTTGTGTCAAATATGAACATAATCATCTTCTCGTTAGCTTTGTATTTGTGTCAAATATGAACATAATCATCTTCTCGTTAGCTTTCTATTTGTGTCAAATATGAACATAATCATCTTCTCGTTAGCTTTGTATTTGTGTCAAATATGAACATAATCATCTTCTCGTCAGCTTTGTATTTGTGTCAAATATGAACATAATCATCTTCTCGTTAGCTTTGTATTTGTGTCAAATATGAACATAATCATCTTCTCGTTAGCTTTGTATTTGTGTCAAATATGAACATAATCATCTTCTCCTTAGCTTTGTATTTGTGTCAAATATGAACATAATCATCTTCTCGTTAGCTTTGTATTTGTGTCAAATATGAACATAATCATCTACTCGTTAGCTTTGTATTTGTGTCAAATATGAACATAATCATCTTCTCGTTAGCTTTGTATTTGTGTCAAATATGAACATAATCATCTTCTCGTTAGCTTTGTATTTGTGTCAAATATGAACATAATCATCTTCTCGTTAGCTTTGTATTTGTGTCAAATATGAACATAATCATCTTCTCTTTAGCTTTGTATTTGTGTCAAATATGAACATAATCATCTTCTCGTTAGCTTTGTATTTGTGTCAAATATGAACATAATCATCTTCTCGTTAGCTTTGTATTTGTGTCAAATATGAACATAATCATCTTCTCGTTAGCTTTGTATTTGTGTCAAATATGAACATAATCATCTTCTCTTTAGCTTTGTATTTGTGTCAAATATGAACATAATCATCTTCTCGTTAGCTTTGTATTTGTGTCAAATATGAACATAATCATCTTCTCGTTAGCTTTGTATTTGTGTCAAATATGAACATAATCATCTTCTCGTTAGCTTTGTATTTGTGTCAAATATGAACATAATCATCTTCTCGTTAGCTTTGTATTTGTATCAAATATGAATATAATCATCTTCTCGTTAGCTTTGTATTTGTGTCAAATATGAACATAATCATCTTCTCGTTAGCTTTGTATTTGTGTCAAATATGAACATAATCATCTTCTCGTTAGCTTTATATTTGTGTCAAATATGAACATAATCATCTTCTCGTTAGCTTTGTATTTGTGTCAAATATGAACATAATCATCTTCTCGTTAGCTTTGTATTTGTGTCAAATATGAACATAATCATCTTCTCGTTAGCTTTGTATTTGTGTCAAATATGAACATAATCATCTTCTCGTTAGCTTTGTATTTGTGTCAAATATGAACATAATCATCTTCTCGTTAGCTTTGTATTTGTGTCAAATATGAACATAATCATCTTCTCGTTAGCTTTCTATTTGTGTCAAATATGAACATAATCATCTTCTCGTTAGCTTTGTATTTGTGTCAAATATGAACATAATCATCTTCTCGTCAGCTTTCTATTTGTGTCAAATATGAACATAATCATCTTCTCGTTAGCTTTGTATTTGTGTCAAATATGAACATAATCATCTTCTCGTTAGCTTTGTATTTGTGTCAAATATGAACATAATCATCTTCTCGTTAGCTTTCTATTTGTGTCAAATATGAACATAATCATCTTCTCGTTAGCTTTGTATTTGTGTCAAATATGAACATAATCATCTTCTCGTTAGCTTTGTATTTGTGTCAAATATGAACATAATCATCTTCTCGTTAGCTTTCTATTTGTGTCAAATATGAACATAATCATCTTCTAGTTAGCTTTGTATTTGTGTCAAATATGAACATAATCATCTTCTCGTTAGCTTTTAAAGAAGGCTTTATGTATGGCATTTCTACTGTTGCTTAGACAATTAGACCATTAAATAGGTTACAAAAATGAAATGTATTTGAAGCTGTTTTTTGAAGTTATGGCCTTGCTAACAATTTATAAATACAGTAATTTGTTTTTAGCTGTACATTTTAATAACTCTTACCCTCACCTTTCTAAACATGAGTTCATCAGATTTAATTTAATACTAATAAGGGTTTCCTTCAGATCAGTTAAATAAATTTGTCTATGATATATATAAAATGTATTGTGATTTCTGGTTGTATTTAGAGTTAAGTGGTAGATAGTTTTAGTTAAAAGTAAATATGAGTGGCAAAAGTTTCACGACCCTCCTAAGTGGGCTGAGGATGAAACAAGACCAGAGGCTGTGGTTGGCTAATTTGTCACTGAAATTACCTCTGGAAGCCATTCTAAATACTAGACTCTATTCTTTGTTGTTCTGGAATACAAAGTTGCAAGAAGCTTATTTAAGAATTATTGTTCCCATTTTGTCAAAGTAAGTGGAGACTTTTTTTAAAATTGTGTCCATGGTTTTCAAACAAAAATTTAAATAAATAAAATAACTTCTAGTTTAAGAAAATGCAACAAAAGTACTTCTGCAAGTACTTTCAATATGTCAATGGTCCTGTAACTATTACCAATGTAGATAACTATCAGCTTAATTGGTTACTTACACATAGCCCTAAAACACAAAGTGAGAGGGTAGGTGAAGGGAGAGAGTGATGGGAAGGTAAGTAGGGGAGAATAGATAGATGGGGAGAGAGAAGAAGGGAAAGAGCGAGAGAAATAGAAAAAGGGTGAGGGAGGAAGAGGTTTATATATATATATATATATATATATATATATATATATATATACTCATTACAGTACAGGTAGTTGTACATGAAAAAGAGCGCTCCTATATTGTATTTTTGTGAGATGATCAGAGCTTTAAACAGTTTAAAATTAACTAAGTATGGTAGAACCCACATTCTACTACAGTATTTGAATGTTGCAGTAGCAGTATCCTTCTGTCACGGTAGTGAAGCTCGCAGTTGCAACAATCACATATTTATGTTTTCTCCGAAGCAATTAGTCAGATGGTTTGGGCGTGACTATGTTCTGTGCCTCCCAATTTAGTACAAACTTTAAAGTTTTTGCTTACTGGCAAGCACAACCAATCTTTGCCTGCTATTTCAATACAATCTTTGAGGTATTTGCTTACCTCAGAATAACCTTTATGGTTTCTGCTTACTGGTAAATACAACCGTTTAGTGCCTGCTATTTCAGTACTGGAGGTTTTTGTTTACTGGTAACGGCCACATATTGATGTTTTCTCGGAAGCTATTAGTTAGATGGTGTGCGCGTGACTATGTTCTGTGCTAGCCATTTTATTAAAATCATTGAAGTGTTTGCTTACTGGTAAGTACAACCGTTCTGATACTGCCATTTCAGTATAATCTTTGAGGATTTTACTAACTGGTAAGTACAACCGTTTTGATACTGCTATTTCAGTACAATCTTTGAGGATTTTACTAACTGGTAAGTACAACCGTTCTGATACTGCTATTTCAGTACAATCTTTGAGGATTTTACTAACTGGTAAGTACAACCGTTCTGATACTGCTATTTCAGTACAATCTTTGAGGATTTTACTAACTGGTAAGTACAACGGTTCAGTGGCTGTCAGTACAAACTTTGAAGTGTTTGCTTACTGGTAAATACAACCGTTCTGATACTGCTATTTCAGTACAATCTTTGAGGATTTTACTAACTGGTAAGTACAACCGTTCTGATACTGCTATTTCAGTACAATCTTTGAGGATTTTACTAACTGGTAAGTACAACCGTTCTGATACTGCTATTTCAGTACAATCTTTGAGGATTTTACTAACTGGTAAGTACAACGGTTCAGTGGCTGTCAGTACAAACTTTGAAGTGTTTGCTTACTGGTAAGTACAACCGTTCTGATACTGCTATTTCAGTACAATCTTTGAGGATTTTACTAACTGGTAAGTACAACCGTTCTGATACTGCTATTTCAGTACAATCTTTGAGGATTTTACTAACTGGTAAGTACAACCGTTCTGATACTGCTATTTCAGTACAATCTTTGAGGATTTTACTAACTGGTAAGTACAACGGTTCAGTGGCTGTCAGTACAAACATTGAAGTGTTTGCTTACTGGTAAGTACAACCGTTCTGATACTGCCATTTCAGTACAATCTTTGAGGATTTTACTAACTGGTAAGTACAACGGTTCAGTGGCTGTCAGTACAAACTTTGAAGTGTTTGCTTACTGGTAAGTACAACCGTTCTGATACTGCTATTTCAGTACAATCTTTGAGGATTTTACTAACTGGTAAGTACAACGGTTCAGTGGCTGTCAGTACAAACTTTGAAGTGTTTGCTTACTGGTAAGTACAACCGTTCTGATACTGCCATTTCAGTATAATCTTTGAGGATTTTACTAACTGGTAAGTACAACGGTTCAGTGGCTGTCAGTACAAACTTTGAGGTTTATGCTTACTGGTAAGTACAACTGTTCTGTGTCTGCCATTTCAGTACAATCTTTGAGGTTTTCACTTTTTGGCAAGTACAACTGTTCTGTGCTTGCCATTTCACTTCAATCTTTGAGGTTTATGCGTACTGGTAAGTACATCTATTCTGTGCCTGCCATTTCAGTACAATCTTTGAGGTTTTCACTTTTTGGCAAGTACAACTGTTCTGTGCTTGCCATTTCACTTCAATCTTTGAGGTTTATGCGTACTGGTAAGTACATCTATTCTGTGCCTGCCATTTCAGTACAATCTTTGAGGTTTTTGCTTACTGGTAAATATATCCTTTCTGTGCCTACCATTTAAGTACAACCTTTGAGGTTTTTGCTTATTCGTAAGTACCATTGTTCTGTGGCGTCCATTCCGGTACAATCTTTGAGATTTTTACTTGCTGATAAATACGACCGACGCACCAACCGTTTTGATCCACCGTTGGCCTAGATGTGAGTTTCATACGAATGGCTTTTTTCTAGAATAGATTAGTGCATAATAAACCGGCACGAGATATTGATTGGTGTAGTTATAGGCCTACTTTGGAATGTCTATACAATGTTGCCTGTTCGCGAATGTCATGGGACTATGTACAGTCATCATACTATATAGGCTTCTACATTTAATAAAAGTTGTGTTGCCATTTTATTACCGAGTTTAAAATGGAGTAAAGATCCTTTTTATATACAATTAGTGTAGAAGTTATAATAAATGAAAGGAAACAACACACATACAGACACACAATCACACACACACGTGGTAAGTTTTGGTCTTTATGTAGGTATTAATGAGATCGACTAACAACAATCATACAAAAATTGTTTTGTTTACAACTTCCACTGGGTTTAGCAATGGGACTTCCACTTGAAGCGTAATAAAGGAACAACGTTCAGTGATACGCTTTTCGTTCCATGAGTGTGACAAACCGTCAAAGTGTGGTGATAGTTGTATGAGCCGTGGATTTATCTTTGGGTAAAACTTGTATTCACCAACTATCGCGCCACAATGACTGACGATAGGTCTGTTCAAGTGTCAACTGCTTCACTTGAAAATCGAATCGATTATTTGTAAAGACAGGAGAGTAAGAGTAAAGCGTAAAGTGCAAACAGTTAGAGTAAGAACCTCCGCACACGGGTCGATTGTTGCCTCGTCGAGAGGTTCGCGCGTCACTCTCGTCTTGTGCGATATCTGCGACTCGTGTCTGCCATCCGCACATTGGTCGACTTCAGTTTGTTTGCATCTCGCAACCAGAACTGACCTCCTCTGCGTTTTTAAACCCAGAATGAATGTGATAAAAATGAGCAGTTCAAGTAATGAAGAGGAAGACTTTGTGATGTTTCTGAGGTACCGGTGCTTGAAAAGAATAAAACGAAGATTATAGGTGCATCCTTATATTGAACGTAATTTTAATATTCGGTTTTTTCTGGTGCAAAAAAACTGGAACAGAGTGACACTAGATTTTTAGCATATTTCAGAATGTCGAAAGATTCATATACCACTCTAGTAAAGATTGTGATTATAAAGTTCAGCTAATTTTAAAAATACTCAACTAAGTGAATGCGTAATTGCTTACTTGCTAACGTGTTTCTAAACATTCGTTCCTTTTACGAAGTTAATCATCTACTCCGTAACCCTCTACTCTACGGAATCACTTAGTTAAGTATTTTTAAAACTAGTTTAATCAGCGAATTCAAGATGATTACATCAAGCAGCTTCATAAAGTTCAGGGTGTTTTCGATTTCCCCAACGAATTTTACATTAAAATCTAGAAATAGAAGTTCAATGTTTTCAGAATTTTATATTATAAATAATTATTAAAACTAATTAAACATTAACCTACTGTAATTTAAACTACGAGTACTACAATCAACGAACATAACATTCACTGATCATTAAAAAAAAACTGTAAATGTTAATAAAGCACAAAAAAAGAAGAAAGAAAATGAAATTTTAATCGCCTCCATGACGTAGAATCGCGCGATCCTCTCGATAAATCCCGTGCACTACCGATCGCACGAGACGAGGAACGCAGAGGACGAGGAACTGCTCGGTTTTTGACGACCACAAAACGCCCCGTCTGCGGATCCCAATGCCACGATGTAGGAAGTTGACTGGAGGGGAGAGACAAACGCGATTTTTCTCGAGTCGACCACTTCGAGCGTCGACCCGTGTGCGGAGGCTCTTAGTGTTATAGTGCGACATCCGTAACAAGCTCGGCTATAGCAAACCCTTGCAAGGAGGATCCCGAGAGAGGTAACTACACAAAGAAACAACACTAGTAAGGAGTTGAAAGTGTTATGAGTCTTAGATTCATCTTTGAACCAGAGTCCAGAAGACACAGCATGAAATGGAAGCACACCGGTTTATGTGTGAAGTCATAACAGCTTATAGCAACTGTTTTAAATAAATGCAACTGCGCAATCACAAAAACATTTTATTTAAATCCTTATTCACATTTCTATAATAATTTCTTCTGAAGATGATTGTTTTGAAATAGAAATGTATATAAAGGATTTCAATAAAAATTTATTGTGCTTAAGAGGTTTTTTTTATAAGTCGTATTGACGGTCTTTTGGAATGGTCGAGGCGTCATATTTTACGATCATTTGGAGAGCCAGCGTAAAATAAACGGCGTATACGTTTCAGACAGGCTCATTCATAAAATAAGGCCGGATATAATTGAAAAAACGTCGCTGATTTCAAAGAAAAGACCAATGTTCGCCCACACACCGCCCAGCTGTCAAGAGAAATCATTGCAAATAATTTGATATGGGATAATTCCTAATTCTCTGTACAGTCCAGATTTAGTTTCTTCTGATTTTTGTTTGTTTGGTCTACGCATAAAGTATTGCGTGGAAAGAAATCCTACGACAGCGAAGAAGTCAAAGTGCTTGTGGGAAAGTGGCTAAAACAAGACAGAAAAAAACTAATTCGTCGTTGGTGGATATTACGCTGACAAATAACAAGTCTTACTGCCTTTAAATATATATCGTACACTTTTTGTTCTATATATATTTTTCTCTCTAATAAACAGTCATTGGCTCTCGTGCGTGACTTGTAGATGAGGTTTTTTTTTGTTAATTATTCATTTTTTATTGTACATATATTTCAATAGTAAGAAAATTTATAAAACTATATGCTTGAAGCTTTTCTTGAATGTATTATATTGATATTATCGAGAGCTTTGTACACCGTCATCAGCCAAAGCAACATTCATTGCTTTAGTGTTGGAGTGTTAAAACCTTATTATAGAATATGTTTGTTCCCAACGTCGATAGAGAGAGAAGATTAACAGAGAATGAATATTTAATATAAGGATAAAAAACTCACCTGTTTTAAGAAAATATCCTGATATATTGTTTCCTATAACTATTATAGCTTGCTTCTTAAATTTATTTACAGTTTCTCTTCCAATTAATCAGACTATACATGCAGCGTCAGACTGTACCACCTTGCTTATCGATTGCATACCTTCAGCCGTGTTTAGACTTCCTCTTTTTTATGGATTACTAATAGCGGTTAATCGATTCCAGTTTGAAATAAAAACTTGATCGGTTTCGTAAGTTGTCGCATTAGTAAGAAAGGTAATTCAAATAAAGTATTTACTAATATTCATCACTAAAAAAACATTTTCGTAAAGCTATGACAGATGCACTTTAGAAGTTTTTTAAATTTTCCAATTCAGAATTGAAATCATTTATGGACATTGAAAAAAATTGACGGCAAATATTTAAACACTACATTGCGTAATCAGAGATAAACCAGATTTAATAAACGGAGTTTACACGTTCGTGATTTTTAATAAGGTAACTTCTAAAGAGTTATTTTTTATTTGAAGGAATTTATATACAGCCGCAAATTTTCTCCCAGCATCGGTAACTTATCGTTTTATTTATTACTAAAACTAAGAATTCTTATTAACTGCATTACCATCGTCATTTTAAATTGCCAAATTTCGAATCAAGCGTAAATGTATTTGAGAAATGGGACACTGCCCTTGCGGTGTAATAATTACCCCTCAACCCAGTTCCAGGGAATAATTACATCTACTATACTCCCCTCTACACTTGCTTATCCTTTTTCTTCTTACAAGGGGCGTAACCTGCGCCCTCGTATAACCCGAATCGAGCGTAAATCTATTTGAGAAATGCGGCACTGCCCTTGCGATGTAATAATTACCCCTCAACCCAGTTCCAGGGGATAATTATATCTTCTATACTCCCCTCTACACTTGCTTGCCCTTTTTCTTCTTACAAGGGGCGTAACCTGCGCCCTCGTATAACCCGAATCGAGCATAAATGTAGTTGAGAGATGGGACACTGCCCTTGCGGTGTAATAATTACCCCTCAACCCAGTTTCAGGGGATAATTATATCTTCTATACTCCCCTCTACACTTGCTTGCCCTTTTTCTTCTTACAAGGGGCGTAACCTGCGCCCTCGTATAACCCGAATCGAGCATAAATGTAGTTGAGAGATGGGACACTGCCCTTGCGGTGTAATAATTACCCCTCACCCCAGTTCCAGGGGATAATTACATCTTCTATACTCCCCTCTACACTTGCTTATCCTTTTTCTTCTTACAAGGGGTGTAACCTGCGCCCTCGTATAACCCGAATCGAGCGTAAATCTATTTGAGAAATGCGGCACTGCCCTTGCGATGTAATAATTACCCCTCAACCCAGTTTCAGGGGATAATTATATCTTCTATACTCCCCTCTACACTTGCTTATCCTTTTTCTTCTTACAAGGGGTGTAACCTGCGCCCTCGTATAACCCGAATCGAGCGTAAATCTATTTGAGAAATGCGGCACTGCCCTTGCGATGTAATAATTACCCCTCAACCCAGTTCCAGGGGATAATTATATCTTCTATACTCCCCTCTACACTTGCTTGCCCTTTTTCTTCTTACAAGGGGCGTAACCTGCGCCCTCGTATAACCCGAATCGAGCATAAATGTAGTTGAGAGATGGGACACTGCCCTTGCGGTGTAATAATTACCCCTCACCCCAGTTCCAGGGGATAATTACATCTTCTATACTCCCCTCTACACTTGCTTATCCTTTTTCTTCTTACAAGGGGTGTAACCTGCGCCCTCGTATAACCCGAATCGAGCGTAAATCTATTTGAGAAATGCGGCACTGCCCTTGCGATGTAATAATTACCCCTCAACCCAGTTCCAGGGGATAATTATATCTTCTATACTCCCCTCTACACTTGCTTGCCCTTTTTCTTCTTACAAGGGGCGTAACCTGCGCCCTCGTATAACCCGAATCGAGCATAAATGTAGTTGAGAGATGGGACACTGCCCTTGCGGTGTAATAATTACCCCTCACCCCAGTTCCAGGGGATAATTACATCTTCTATACTCCCCTCTACACTTGCTTATCCTTTTTCTTCTTACAAGGGGCGTAACCTGCGCTTTCGTATAACCCGAATCGAGCGTAAATCTATTTGAGAAATGCGGCACTGCCCTTGCGATGTAATAATTACCCCTCAACCCAGTTCCAGGGGATAATTATATCTTCTATACTCCCCTCTACACTTGCTTGCCCTTTTTCTTCTTACAAGGGGCGTAACCTGCGCCCTCGTATAACCCGAATCGAGCATAAATGTAGTTGAGAGATGGGACACTGCCCTTGCGGTGTAATAATTACCCCTCAACCCAGTTCCAGGGGATAATTATATCTTCTATACTCCCCTCTACACTTGCTTGCCCTTTTTCTTCTTACAAGGGGCGTAACCTGCGCCCTCGTATAACCCGAATCGAGCATAAATGTAGTTGAGAGATGGGACACTGCCCTTGCGGTGTAATAATTACCCCTCAACCCAGTTCCAGGGGATAATTATATCTTCTATACTCCCCTCTACACTTGCTTGCCCTTTTTCTTCTTACAAGGGGCGTAACCTGCGCCCTCGTATAACCCGAATCGAGCATAAATGTAGTTGAGAGATGGGACACTGCCCTTGCGGTGTAATAATTACCCCTCAACCCAGTTCCAGGGGATAATTACATCTTCTATACTCCCCTCTACACTTGCTTATCCTTTTTCTTCTTACAAGAAGCGTAACCTCCGTCTTCGTATAAACCGAATCGAGCATAAATGTAGTTGAGAGATGGGACACTGCCCTTGCAGTGTAATAATTACCCCTCAACCCAGTTTCAGGGGATAATTATATCTTCTATACTCCCCTCTACACTTGCTTGCCCTTTTTCTTCTTACAAGGGGCGTAACCTGCGCCCTCGTATAACCCGAATCGAGCATAAATGTAGTTGAGAGATGGGACACTGCCCTTGCGGTGTAATAATTACCCCTCAACCCAGTTTCAGGGGATAATTATATCTTCTATACTCCCCTCTACACTTGCTTGCCCTTTTTCTTCTTACAAGAAGCGTAACCTCCGTCTTCGTATAAACCGAATCGAGCATAAATGTAGTTGAGAGATGGGACACTGCCCTTGCAGTGTAATAATTACCCCTCAACCCAGTTTCAGGGGATAATTATATCTTCTATACTCCCCTCTTCACTTGCTTATCCTTTTTCTTCTTACAAGGGGCGTAACCTGCGCCCTCGTATAACCCGAATCGAGCATAAATGTAGTTGAGAGATGGGACACTGCCCTTGCGGTGTAATAATTACCCCTCACCCCAGTTCCAGGGGATAATTATATCTTCTATACTCCCCTCTACACTTGCTTGTTCTTTTTCTTCTTACAAGAAGCGTAACCTCCGTCTTCATATAAACCGAAACGAACGTAAATGTAGTTGAGAGATGGGACACTGCCCTTGCGGTGTAATAATTACCCCTCACCCCAGTTCCAGGGGATAATTATATCTTCTACACTCCCCTCTACACTTTCTTATCCTTTTTCTTCTTACAAGGGCGTAACCTGCGCCCTCGTATAACCCGAATCGAGCATAAATGTAGTTGAGAGATGGGACACTGCCCTTGCGGTGTAATAATTACCCCTCAACCCAGTTTCAGGGGATAATTATATCTTCTATACTTCCCTCTTCACTTGCTTATCCTTTTTCTTCTTACAAGGGGCGTAACCTGCGCCCTCGTATAACCCGAATCGAGCATAAATGTAGTTGAGAGATGGGACACTGCCCTTGCGGTGTAATAATTACCCCTCACCCCAGTTCCAGGGGATAATTACATCTTCTATACTCCCCTCTACACTTGCTTATCCTTTTTCTTCTTACAAGGGGCGTAACCTGCGCCCTCGTATAACCCGAATCGAGCGTAAATGTAGTTGAGAGATGCGGCACTGCCCTTGCGGTGTAATAATTACCCCTCAACCCAGTTTCAGGGGATAATTATATCTTCTATACTCCCCTCTACACTTGCTTATCCTTTTTCTTCTTACAAGGGGCGTAACCTGCGCCCTCGTATAAACCGAATCGAGCGTAAATGTAGTTGAGAGATGGGACACTGCCCTTGCGGTGTAATAATTACCCCTCAACCCAGTTTCAGGGGATAATTATATCTTCTATACTCCCCTCTACACTTGCTTATCCTTTTTCTTCTTACAAGGGGCGTAACCTGCGCCCTCGTATAAACCGAATCGAGCGTAAATGTATTTGAGAGATGGGACACTCTAGGGGTTGTAACCTTTCTATGACTCTTATCGAGAGTAAATCTATTTGAAGTACCTTACCCTATATGCGTCAACTTCCCTGTATTCCTGCCAGAGAGTATTATGTAAAATTGATGGCATGTATCGCAGGTGGGGTCATGCTAAAAGCCGTTACGTTACATTTACGGGGATTGAATGAAAGTCTGTTTTATACCTGCAACACCGTATTTTGTCTAAGCGAAGACTTTCCGTCACAGGGAAGCAATAAAATAATGTGATACCAGGATTTACTGAGGAGGTTGCGGTATTTCTAGATGTGGTATTATATACGCAAGCTCAGAGTACTCTGGGTACAGAGGCAGGCGATGCGGAGATATTGCAAAAGATGAAACGGCCTTGACATTGGAAATTGTATAAAGGTTAGAAAAACGCAATTCGCTGGTGATAAACCCTGATTGGAGGAGATGATGGTTTCATGTGCATTCAGGCTAGTGTAACTGAAGTAGGCCTAATCGGGTGATATGAGGTGTGTACCCGTTTGCCTCCTTTGAAGAAGAGATAAAGAAGTGTAAATTCGGAATAGATCGGACTAAGTAATGATGTAATTACCTGCTGATACGGGGAGGCGATCAGACCCATAGGGGAGCCAACCCTCTTCGGTTAATCTTTTGCGTTTTGATAATCTTAGCTGGATCTAGGCCCAGGAGGAAGAAGCACTTCAAAATTATCTCTTCAGATAACAGAAAATATATTTATGATAAAGTCAGATAATTTTTTTTTCATTTCCCTTTTATAGATTTTATTACTGTGCGTGCAACAATAGGTTCAATAAAGTGCTATACTTGTCCGTAAACGTAGGCCCGTAGATAATTGTATAGCACATGGCTCAGATCTGAAGACATCTCAGCTTCATAATATGTTTTGAGTTTTAGTGGTCAATAAGTCACTGGAAACCTCAGACATTGCCAGACATGCAAGAGTCGGTGCCCCGAAGATCTTGAGCCCGTAGTTGCAGATGAGTGTTTAAATTTGAAGCTTTTTAGTGCAAAATATTGAGAAAGGAAAACCGAGTGTGACCTAAACTGACGGTAGTAGCAGCTATGATGCAGTTGATATCTACCAAAACGTCAACATTGCCTTAAGAATGGTTTTTAGTGTTCTTGCCACAAACTGAGCAGAATCAACAATCAACCACGACAGGTTTAAACCATTAGCAAAGGCTATCCTAAGAGATGCCTTACGCAGACATAGAGGATATATTCTCTCGAAACAAATCAAGGAGAAAGTCTTTATAAATAGACTTTAAAAGTAAGTTCATTATTATGCTAATTTTAAAGGGAGGTTGACACTTCATAACCGGACCTGGAGGTAGGGAAGTAGGTATATTGTCTACCGGAGTGGAGAGACTTACCCACTACTAGGAGAAGTAGGCCTATATGATGAGTCGCAAATCGTATCATGAAGTTTATATATAGAAATATGTATATAAGGTATATAAGTAGCCTACAGGCTCACGGGCATATACATTTATAAACACTTCTGTGTCAAAAGTACTTTAACAGTTATAGTATAGGCCTACTATAAAAATATTTATGCCCGCAGTATTCTACCCTATTACCGTGCAGATAATAGAAGTAAAAGATGGTTGTTTTGTGAGTCAAGTATAGTCTAATAGGCTATTTTATTCTGCTACGGCGACGTTTCGATAACTAGATTGTTATCATCACCAGGCCTAAAATTGAATTATTTCCATAAGGTAATTTATTGCCGTTATAAAAGGCCTGAATTCATATCTGAGAACGTAGGTAGTAACTCTTGCAATAAACCTATAATCCTTGATCCACATCTCAACACTATGTAAAGATACCTCTAGGGCCCATTAAAACCTGCAGCTCTTGCTAGGCGTAAAAACCTTAGTGAAATCTTTTCACCTTCATCAATAATAGTTCATATTTTCATTTGAATAGCACAAAAACACTAACAGCAATATTTATTTAACATGTTATACTAAAACCTGTCAACTGTGTCTTTAAATCCTGGCACATAGGCCTAATACTAACACAAGAATCTAGACCCGACCCGATGGGAATCCCTTTTACGACCCGGCTAAATTGTAATTAACCCTTTGCACGCGTATAACGTGATTTCTCGTAAGGCTGAGATCTCAGCTAGCGCTTATTACAAGAAATTACGTATTTACAATATTTTGTTTATGGAAGTCCTAGTTGTTTGTTTAAAGCCCATTACAATGCGTGATAATGTTTGTTTGGTGTAAATAAACTCCTCTTCTACGTTTATTGTTCTTGGCCACGTGCTAACAATCCACATTCGGTTGTTTTAGTCACCAGCGCCATTACGTGTTATGTTGACATTGTGATTGCTATAATTGTTTACTGTTTACGTGATTAACCTTTGTTTGTACTGTAAGAATAATTTATTGTTTATGATTTGGGGAATAATAATTTCAGTTACTTTAATTTTATTTTTAATGGATTTATTGTATCTCGAATTACCTAGTGTAAAAATATAAAAAATTATAAAAATAACTAGTTCATAATTTTTTTGGTTCAAATACATCTTTACGAACTCAGAATTAAATAGAACTTTGAACATTTCGCAAAAACGTTTTTTTTTTATCTAATAGCACGTAATCGGTTACTTGCCCTTTATAGGCCTATGTCCAGCGTGCTAAGGGTTAATATATTAGTTATTGCTATGTAATTACATAATTATTATAATTTTTATATTTATTGCTGCATATTTAGTTAATTTATAACGGAAAATGCAACTTTATGTATTTTATGTTAAAAAAAAGGTCAATGAAACTAACCTACTGTAGTGAACTAACCTACTTCATTTGAGAAATCTGAATTGAGGTTTTAATGGAATCTATTCAATGTATACATCTGAGTAGGCCTACATTCTTTTGTCTTTTTTTAAGATCAAAACATTGATTTTCGCTGACGCGTTTCGGTTTAACATCATTATCAAAACTTTAAACTGTGCTCTTACATCATCAAAACTTTAAACTGTATTCTTATATTATCAAAACTTTAAACTGTATTCTTATATTATCAAAACGTTAAACTGTGCTCTTATATCATCAAAACTTTAAACTGTGCTCTTACATCATCAAAAACTTTAAACTGTACTCTTATATTATCAAAACTTTAAACTGTACTCTTATATTATCAAAACTTTAAACTGTGGCCTACCTTACAACATGAAAACTTCAAATTGTAAACAGAGGATACAGTTTAAAGTTTTGAGGCTGTAAGAATACAATTTTAAGTTATGATAATGGAGTGAATCCGAAACGCGCCAACAAAGAACTATGTTTTGACACTAGAAGAAGAATGTACTCAATAGTGTACCGATATTCTTAACAGAAACAAATATTATTATACGAGTATTAAAAATGTCTATCTAATGTAGTTAATAGGGTGCATTCAATGGAAAACTACCGACGTACAAAGGCTATTTAACTTTTATTAAAACCTGTTCTTAAGGAGTGTTAGTCGCGTCTAAGAAAGATTTAGTTTTGGCGTTCCTCATTACTATAGGAATCAATGACGATTTCCCTGACTTACGTTTACCGTTATATGTTTTTAATAAATAAAGTCTATTTAAGAGAAAGGGGGGAGTGATTGTAAATTTTAAAAATAAAAATAATATAAGATACCCAAATTCTTTAGACTAAATATTTTTGTTTTATTTATTTTTACATTATTTTTCAAGCCAAAGATATTTCTCCGTGCAAAACACATAGTCAGGTCTTCAAATATTTGTCACTGGGGTTTGCCTACAGAAGAATGTAGGCCCACATAACAAAGGCTATATTAGAATATATTTATTGTGCTTAGTAATAAAGGAATGCAGATTATAGAAAACCTTTAGATTTTAACAAATTATAAAAAAACATTAATTTAACATTCAATTAAAATAGTTTCTTAAAAAGTGTCAGACACATTTAAGAAAGTTCTATTCGTAAATTGGAATAAGAATAAGTAACTCATCATTATATTGAAATAATTGCAGTAAAATATCTTGAAATGTAAATAAATTTATATGTTTTTCAACTGATAGAAAATATCAAATAACAACATTTCAACTTACCAATATGCAATAAATAAACATAAATTACGCGGTAAAACAGCTAGCTTACCACATAACCTACCACTTAATTTAGACTAAAATGTGACGGATGAGGTAATTTTACTGCAGGGCAAACAAAGTATTCATTCAAAAGTCGTGTAAGCAGGAAGAACGACATGGGAAAGAAACAGTTCTATATTCGTTCATTCAACCGGTCCCGATCGTTTTCAGCAAAATGTCTAGCTTCGAATGTATTAGGCCTACTTTTTCCTGACTGTTTCAAATACTCTTATTTTCCATGACGACATAGACTACATTGTGTTGCTGGCTGAAGTAAAATCAATGACACCTCCAAGAGTGAAAGAAGTTCTCTAGCATCGGGAATAGGGTCCATCTTGTCCGTGTACCTCGCTACTCCAGTTAGTGTCAAAATATCAAACTAAATAGCAAAAAGCCTTTGACCTTTAAAAAAATTTTACAAACGGTTTAAAATAAATGACTTACTAGCAAAGAAAGTTGAATAATTAACGAAAGGTTGGGATAAAAGGGGAAGAATCAATACCGGGTACATATAGAGCAGGATATAGCCAATAGGGTGCGATTTAATATGACCTTCAAAACGACCTGAAATAAAGGTGAACCAATGGGAACTCGGCGTTTCCCTCCCGTATCCCAGTTCCCGGCTAGGGATCAATAAGTCGCCATTAAATGTGCCGCGACCTCCTTCCGCACAAAATGGTGCAATGCGCGCCCAGTCAATAAAAGTTTGATTGTTGCCATTATAAATGGTGCCGTTACATTGTCAGGGACACGTTAACATTGTCGATTTCCCTTATTGTCCCCGCTCTTATCTATAATTTGTATGTTTAGGTCTACACCAGTTTACCTTAGGCTTATATAATAAATTGACAGGTTTCTGCTCACGTATAAATTTAGTAATAGTTAACCACGTGGTGTTTAAATTCAATTTTTTTCCTATTCACATATGTTACTTAAGCATACATTGTAAACAAGAATCAGGAATTACACTAATAGACGCTACGAAACATAAATTAAACCTATTAAATAAAATCTGGTATAGACCAGAAGCAATTAAACAAAAAAATGTAGCTCAAGAAATGGAGCACAAGCAGTGTAGCAGAAATAATGCAGTACAATAAATTTAGCATAGGAAATGTAGTACAACCTATATACCACCAGAAATATAACTCAAAGAATGAACTACAAGCAATGTTCCACAAGCAATGCAGTATATGCAATCATCACAGACAATGTAACATAAGCAATGTTGTATAAGCAATCTATTATAAAGGCAATGCTACATAAACGATTTATACAAGCAATCTATCACAAGCAAAGTAGCACAAGCAATATAGCAGAAGACATGTAGCACAATGAATAAACCTTTTGTAATGTATGATAAGCAATGAAGTACATATAATGTACCACAAGCAATGTAGCACAAGAAATGTACTACAAACAATGTAGTACAAGCAATGTAGCAAGAGCAATGTATTACAAGCAATAGATCACAAAAAACAATGTAATACATGCAATGTAGCAAAGGAATTTAGCAAATGCAATGTAGTACAAACAATGTAACAAAAAATGTTGAGCACAAGTTGTGTACTACAAGCTATGTAGCACATGCAATTAAGCATTTTTAATGTAGTACAACTAATGTACCACAAGCAATCTATCACAGCATAAACAATGAACCACAAACAATGTATATAAACAACGTACCACAAGCAATCCATCAAAAGCAAAGTAGCACAAGCAATATACCAGAAGAATTGTTGTAAATGAATAATTCATGGGTAATGTAGGACAGGCAATGTATCACTGGCAATGTAACATAAGCAATGTACCACAAGCAATATAGCACAAGCAATATAGTACAAGCAATGTACTACAAACAATCTAGCACAAGCAATGTAGCACAAAGGATGTAACACAAAACAATGTAATCCATGCAATGTGGCAGAAGCAATTTAGCAAATGCAATGTAGTATAAGCAATATAACAAAAAATAATGTATCACAAGTAATTTACTACAAGCTATGTAGCACATGCAATTATGCATTGTTAATGTAGTACAACCAATGTACCTCAACACAAACAATGTAGCTCAAGCAATGTAGCAGAAATAATGCAGCACAAGAAATTTAGCATAGGCGATGTAGTATCAGTGATAATACTAGTTACAAGGTTAAATAAATTATGATGGTGGGAACATAGCCTAACTTTATAAAAAATAATTGTGTAAAAAGAACCCTCCACGTTTAACTGACATACAAAGTTTGTTGTAAGGATAGATTTGCTTATAAACAAACTAGGGGGAACTTTCTGAACGAAACATTTAGCATATTTAAACTTTAACCCGGAGCCCATTGACGGAATTACAAGAATAAATTTGATTTATAAAATGTTGTACAGTAGTGTGAAGATAGCAGTGTCCCATCTGCTGTTGCTCGTAAGCGTGAACCTGTAGGCCCATAGTTTAGTCCAGTAATATCACCCAAATCCATCAGATACGTTTTAGGTGTAATGTAATGTATTATTGTAGAAATACGAAAGAATCATGTATTTTATGCTGTTCATACATTAAGATTTATTATCCCATTAGGCAAATTTCAAGCAGTATTTTTTTTGCAGCGGTTGAATTCACCAGTTTGTTGTTTAGAACGTGAAACTACGTTTAAGCAAATCCTAAGGGCTAGTCTCTACTGCTATGTAATACAGGCAAATGATCGCTTTCTGGGCGGTTAAGCAAATCCTAAGGGCTAGTCTCCACTGCTATGTAATACAGGCAAACGATCACTTTCTGGGCAGTTAAGCAAATCCTAAGGGCTAGTCTCCACTGCTATGTAATACAGGCAAACGATCGCTTTCTGGGCGGTTTAGCAAACCCTAAGGGTTAGTATCTAATGTTAAGTAATAGGGGCAAACTATCGCCCTAGGAACTGTGCTACAAATCCTAAGGGCTAGTGTTAAATGTTAGGTAATAGAGGCAATCGAATGCTTACTGGACGGTTAAGCAAATCCTAATTTCTAGTCTCATATGTTAAGTACTAGAGGCAAACTATCGCCCTTGGAACTGTGCTACAAATCCTAAGCGCTAGTCTTTAATGTTAGAAATAGAGGCAAATGATTGCTTCTTGGACGGTGTAGAAAATCCTAAGGGCTAGTCTTAAATGTTAAGTAATGGGGGCAAACGAATGCTTTCTGGACGGTGTAGAAAATCATAAGGGCTAGTCTCAAATGTTAAGTAATAGAGGTAAACGAAGCTTTCTCGACGGTGTAGAAAATCCTAAGGGCTAGTCTTAATTGTTAAGTAATAGAGGTAAACGAATGCATTCTGGACGGTGTAGAAAATCCTAAGGGCTATTCTCAAATGTTAAGTAATAGAGGTAAACGAAGCTTTCTCGACGGTGTAGAAAATCCTAAGGGCTAGTCTCAAATGTTAAGATTACTTAACATCGGTAAGTAATGGGGGCAAACGACTGCTTTCTGGACGGTGTAGAAAATCATAAGGGCTAGTCTCAAATGTTAAGTAATAGAGGTAAACGAAGCTTTCTCGACGGTGTAGAAAATCCTAAGGGCTAGTCTTAATTGTTAAGTAATGGGGGCAAACGAATGCTTTCTGGACGGTGTAGAAAATCCTAAGGGCTAGTCTTAATTGTTAAGTAATGGGGGCAAACGAATGCATTCTGGACGGTGTAGAAAATCCTAAGGGCTATTCTCAAATGTTAAGTAATAGAGGTAAACGAAGCTTTCTCGACGGTGTAGAAAATCCTAAGGGCTAGTCTCAAATGTTAAGTAATGGGGGCAAACGACTGCTTTCTGGACGGTGTAGAAAATCATAAGGGCTAGTCTCAAATGTTAAGTAATAGAGGTAAACGAAGCTTTCTCGACGGTGTAGAAAATCCTAAGGGCTAGTCTCAAATGTTAAGTAATGGGGGCAAACGAATGCTTTCTGGACGGTGTAGAATATCATAAGGGCTAGTCTCAAATGTTAAGTAATAGAGGTAAACGAAGCTTTCTCGACGGTGTAGAAAATCCTAAGGGCTAGTCTCAAATGTTAAGTAATGGGGGCAAACGAATGCTTTCTGGACGGTGTAGAAAATCCTAAGGGCTAGTCTCAAATGTTAAGTAATAGAGTTAAACGAAGCTTTCTCGACGGTGTAGAAAATCCTAAGGGCTAGTCTCAAATGTTAAGTAATGGGGGCAAACGAATGCTTTCTGGACGGTGTAGAAAATCATAAGGGCTAGTCTCAAATGTTAAGTAATAGAGGTAAACGAAGCTTTCTCGACGGTGTAGAAAATCCTAAGGGCTAGTCTCAAATGTTAAGTAATAGAGGTAAACGAAGCTTTCTCGACGGTGTAGAAAATCCTAAGGGCTAGTCTCAAATGTTAAGTAATAGAGTTAAACGAAGCTTTCTCGACGGTGTAGAAAATCCTAAGGGCTAGTGTTAATTGTTAAGTAATAGAGGCAATCGAATGCTTACTGGACGCTTAAGCAAATCCTAAGGGCTAGTCTTTAATGTTAGAAATAGAGGCAAAAGAATGCTTCCTGGACGGTGTAAAAAATCCTAAGGGCTAGTCTCAAATGTTAAGTAATAGAGGTAAACGAAGCTTTCTCGACGGTGTAGAAAATCCTAAGGGCTAGTCTTAATTGTTAAGTAACGAATGCTTCAAAATTGGGCATTTAATTATACGGATAAGTTTGGTTCACAATTTGGCATTTAGTTATAGAGATAAATTCGGTTCACAATTCGGCACTTAATTATAGAGATATGTTCTGTTTACAAGTAGGCAGTTACTGTTTAGATATAAGACCTGTTCACAATTCGGCATTTAGTTATAGAGATATGTCCTGTTCACGATTCGACATTTGCTGTTTAGTGTTAAGTCCTTTTCACAATTCGGCATTTAGGGTTAGAGATATGTCCTCTTCAAAATTCCGAAACTTCAGTGATACGTCCTGTTCACAATTCGGCATTTAAGGATAGAGATAAGTCCTGCTCACTATTCGGCATTTAGGGTTAGAGATATGTCCTGTTTACAAGTCGGCAGTTACTGTTTAGAGATAAGCCCTGTTCACAATTCGGCATTTACTGCTCAGTGATAAGTCTTGTTCACAAGTCGGCATTTAGTTATAGAGATATGTCCTGTTCACGATTCGACATTTGCTGTTTAGTGTTAAGTCCTTTTCACAATTCGGCATTTAGGGTTAGAGATATGTCCTCTTCAAAATTCCGAAACTACTGTTCAGTGATACGTCCTGTTCACAATTCGGCATTTAAGGATAGAGATAAGTCCTGCTCACTATTCGGCATTTAGGGTTAGAGATATGTCCTGTTTACAAGTCGGCAGTTACTGTTTAGAGATAAGCCCTGTTCACAATTCGGCATTTACTGCTCAGTGATAAGTCTTGTTCACAAGTCGGCATTTAGTTATAGAGATAAGTTCTGTTCACAATTCAGCATTTACTCTTCAGTGATATGTCCTGTTCACAATTCGGCATTTAGTTATAGAGATTTGTCCTGTTCACAATTCGGCATTTATTGCTCAGTGATAGTTTCTTGTTACATTTCGGGATTATTTATAGAGATATATCCTGTTCACGATTCCGAATTTACCGTTTAGTGATATGTCCTGTTTAATATTCGGCATTTAGGGTTAGAGATATGTCCTGTTCACAATTCGGCATTTACTGTTCAGTGATAAGTCCTGTTCACAATTCGGCATTTACTGTTCAGTGATAAGTCCTGTTCACAATTCGGCATTTAGTTATATACATATGTTCTGTTCACAATTCGACATTTAGGTCTGCTCTTCAGTGATAAGTCCTGTTCACAATTCGGCATTTAGTTATAGAGATAAGTCCTGTTCACAATTCGGCATTTAGTTATATAGATATGTTCTGTTCACAATTCGACATTTAGGTCTGCTCTTCAGTGATAAGTCCTGTTCACAATCCGCCATTTACTGCTCAGTTATAGGTTCTTTTTACAATTCGGCATTTAATTATAGAGATATGTCCTGTTCTCAATTCGGCCTTTACTGTTCAGTAATAAGTCCTGTTCACAAGTCGGCATTTTGTTATAGAGATAAGTCCTGTTCACAATTCGGCATTTACTGCTCATTGATAAGCCCTGTTCACAATTTGGCATTTTTTATAGAGATATGTCCTGTTCACAATTCAGCATTTACTGTTCAGTGATAAGCCCTGTTCACAATTTGGCATTTAGTTATAGAGATATGTCCTTTTCACAATTCGGTATTTACTGTTCAGTGATAAGTCCTGTTCACAATTCGGCATTTAGTTATATAGATATGTTCTGTTCACAATTCGGCATTTAGATCTGCTCTTCAGTGATAAGTCCTGTTCACAATTCGGCATTTAGTTATAGAGATATGTCCTCTTCACAATTCGGCATTTGCTGTTCAGTGATAAGTCCTGTTCACAATTTGGCATTTAGTTATAGAGATATGTCCTTTTCACAATTCGGTATTTACTGTTCAGTGATAAGTCCTGTTCACAATTCGGCATTTAGTTATATAGATATGTTCTGTTCACAATTCGGCATTTAGGTCTGCTCTTCAGTGATAAGTCCTGTTCACAATTCGGCATTTAGTTATAGAGATATGTCCTCTTCACAATTCGGCATTTGCTGTTCAGTGATAAGTCCTGTTCACTATTCGGCTTTTAGGGTTAGAGATATGCCCTGTTTATAATTCAGCATTTATTTATAGGGATATATCCTGTTCACGATTCCGAATTTACCGTTCAGTGATAAGTCCCGTTCAATATTCGGCATTTAGTTATAGAGATATGTCCTGTTCACAATTCGGCATTTACTGTTCAGTGATAAGCCCTGTTCACTATTCGGTATTTAGGGTAGAGATATGTTCTGTTTACAATTCTTCAGTGCTGTTCACAGATAAGCCCTTTTCTAAATTCGGCATTTCATTATAGAGATATGTCCTGGTCACGATTCGGCATTTAGGGTTAGAGATATGTTCTGTTTACAATTCTTCAGTTACTGTTCAGAGATAAGCCCTGTTCACAGTTCGGCATTTAATTATAGAGATATATCCTGTTCACGATTCGGCATTTAGGGTTAGAGATATGTTCTGTTTACAATTCTTCAGTTACTGTTCAGTGATAAGACCTGTTCACAATTCGGCATTTAGTGTTCAGAGATAAGTCCTGTTAACAATTTCGCATTAACTGTTCAGTGATATGTCTTCATCAGAATTCGGTATTTAGTGTTCACTAATAAGCTCGGTTCACAATCGTCCTCTTGTGTTCAACTGTAAAGGAGCAACTATGGCCGTGTCGTCTTAAAATGTCCGCAAAGAAAAATTACTCCTATAATTAGTTTTTAAAATATCCTTAAGGTCTATTTTACGGTCTAAAAATATCCGCAAGAATGGCCCTCAAAGATTTATCTCCCCAAATATTGGGGAGATGCGGCCTAAACTACAAGTACGTTTTCATGTGGTATTTACCAAAGAACTTATTTTTGGTGAAATATAAACTTTAATACGGATTCTTTTATTTTATTCCATTTCTAATTAAAAACAATAAATATGATTAGGTTAACGAGAAAGTATTGTTCTTCACTACATAAAACTTAATGTAAAGCACGAGTATATCGAGAAAAAATATATAAATACTGTATATATATAAAATATAAAATTTGCATGTAAAACAATGCAATACTTTCCTTGCTTTAATAGAAATAGATTTAATAAGTTAGTATAACAAATTTTATTAAAGTAAAAAGTAAATACATTACCATATTATTTCCAGAATCAATAGTTTCTCTCATAAAAAGTATGGACTAATCCTATATTGTAGCCTATGAACTACAATTAGACTTTACAAAACTGTCATTTGTATAATGCTGAAACTTGTCCAATTCGGAAAATATTTGTCCCTTGTGATTCCGCTTTGAAGAAGTCTTACTGCATTGCATGTAGTAATAATTTAGAGATAATTATTGTAGGTAGAGGCACATGAGAATTGTGATTGGAAATTGGGTGCAGATACTGAAAGTTGAGAAATACTGTATTTCGTTACCTAAGATATTCTTTCTTACTTTTAGACATAACACAGAGAGTTCAAAATAACATGAATGCTAATCCGATCATTTGGTTTCAATGATTAAACTACAATTTAATTAGCGTTGTCCATTTTAAGATCGGTTTTGACTCTGGCTGTATCAAGTTATTATTACACTCAGGAAACAAAAGCTTCTTTTCAGCCACATCCCTACAATAATTAGCAAACTACTTTCGTAGTACGGATCTTCAGTGTTCCAGTAAACTCTAAACATGACATAATAACAGATATCTATGTCTACTTTCTTTTGAAATTCTCTAGAAACGCTGAACGCTATACAGGCATTTAGTTTACACAGATTCCGACAGGTAGCGTTTGCAAGGTGCCCTTGAAAATGTTCCAGGTGAATAAAATTTAACCTTGAAACAGAAGTTATAATGAACAACTGTGAGTCAATAATGCGCTTACAAAGATAGTCTTGAACTTTTGTAACATGTTCCGAACAATTTTGTGTACAAAATACTGGTTATAGATTCCACTTTATGTACAAAGGGAGACTATGCCAGCCACTAATGTTTTGATATTCGAATTGTACTTTACGTACCTGAGTTTTAAATGATTTCTAAACATCTCTGATTGGACAGTTTCTTATATATCTTCAATGAACAGGATATTTTTTCGTTAAATGCTGTATTTGTATAACGAATACTTATAATATTGCAGTTTATACAAATTATAAATACTGCCTTAAAATGTACGATATATCTTCAGTGTGAACCAATGAAATTAGCTGTTCGAAATTAGCAACCAGTCTAAGCATTCATTAGGACTGATAATGGAGGCCATTATCACTTGAAGGAAGGAATAACAGGTAGGCGTACAGGATATAAAACGGAAGTGGTATCACAAATTATAGAATCATGAGTGAGACAGGTATCGAATCGAAACATCCTGCCTGCTAGTCCACAAAGGCCGGATATCGATATTCCAACACTCAACATGACTTGTTCCAACGTTTTGTTTCAATGGCCAAACAGTAAGTAATTAGACATATTACCCAGGTTACACTTTTACATTCATGTCTACATATGTTACTTAGGTACATTCTAAATAAGGAAAAAGTATTTGGAAATGCTGCGAATCTAAATGGTGTTTAAACTAATCGCTTTGAAAACATAACCTTACTTTACAAAACACTCATTTTTTTCGTGTCCATGGTCTTTTAGATAGCATCGTGGGTCTTCAAAACTGCGTCCGCCAGCCTCAAGGCATCCTCACTGTAGAGGACCTCTTGGAGTTCCGAAGCCAGTGGCACCATTCCAAGTCGCAAGATATGTGGAATAAGGACTGGGCATTCGAGAATGTGGTCTGGCGTGAGATGGGCATCGGAACAGTTCTTGCAGGAGATATATGTTCTGGTCTTGTCTGGAAGAATCTTCATTCCTTTAAAATGGTTTGTGCTAAGTCTTGCAATTGTTGACGTAAGGATTCTGGGACCATCAAAATCGACAATAAGGAGTTTTCTGAAGGAATGGGGCAGAAGTCTGTACTTTGCAACTGCATTAGCGTCTGCAAGCGTTGTAGTAGGGCAATGTTGGTCAGAGTTTCTGTCTTCTTTGGCCAACGAATCCGCACACTCGTTTCCCTCAATTTTCACATCTATCCATTGCAGCAAGCAGGATTTCCCATTGCAGTGCAAACTTTCCAGTAGAATGTTGATGGCAGAGGTGATGTTGGTTTCTCCATTTTTTATTCCTTTTAAGGCAGCTTTTGAGTCAGAAAAGATAACTAATCCTTCCGTCGACAGAAATTCAAGGTAAGTGCCTCCTTAATTGCAAGAAGTTCACTGAAAACGTTTGAAGCAATCAACCCTGTGTTGATTTTATGCATATATATTTGTCTCCATTTGGAAGAAGGAAAAGAACACCAGCACCTCCCTTGTTGAGAGATCTGCAAAATACCTTCCGCGGACCAACAGGTAGAAGTCCAACCTCCTTGGAGGCTCTGGAAAATTTTAATTTCCATGGACAGTGAAACAAAACACTCATATATACTATAAGTAATTCTTTACGAATTGCCTCCTGAATCAGACCATGTGCCCTATCTGCTGCCGACAAGTCACATACTAGGACTTGGTCTACAAAACTAAAATTGTTTTCTACTGACATTCTCGGGATTTTACATATTATTCCTTGGAAATAGAGGCCGAACTCACCTTAATTATGTAAACCCTACAAACAAAAGAAAAGATAACAGTCATTAAGTACCTGTTTCCGATATTTATTCAGTTACTTTAACTCTGAGCATCAACTTTCTAAACAGCAAAAACAGTTAAATAACGAGATCGTGATAGTTCAGAAACAATGAGATTTTGTGACAAAAGTGTCATTTAACGTCTTTTATTATATAAAACACCTTAAAATATATATATATATATACATATATATATATATATATATATATATATATATATATATATATATATATATATATATATATGAAGTTAATATATTACTATTGTAAGTAATTTTATCCACCACTAAGTGCAATAATTTTACCTTGAGTGATGAGGCACCTTTCGGTCACTTGACCATTGTTGAATCACACTCAATATCAAGAATATATATATATATATATATATATATATATATATATATATATATATATGAAGTTAATATATTACTATTGTAAGTAATTTTATCCACCACTAAGTGCAATAATTTTACCTTGAGTGATGAGGCACCTTTCGGTCACTTGACCGTTGTCGAATCACACTCAATATCAAGAATATATATATATATATATATATATATATATATATATATATATATATGAAGTTAATATATTACTATTGTAAGTAATTTTATCCACCACTAAGTGCAATAATTTTACCTTGAGTGATGAGGCACCTTTCGGTCACTTGACCATTGTCGAATCACACTCAATATCAAGAATATATATATATATATATATATATATATATATATATATATATATATATATATATATATATTAGTAACCAATGGGAAAAATAAAGAAGAACCTATTTACAAAAACTACATAAATTTATTTTTGAAATAGAAAAGAAATTCGCATTGTATCATATACAGTATTTACATCAATTATATCATCAATGATATAATTACAATTACATCATATAAAAAAAAAACGTTTTAAAATAGCTATACTAACATAACATTTTTAGTAGAATGGTCGGAATGGAAGCATTCTGACAGACACAAAGTGACATCACATTCCCTGCGAGTGTCATGTTTTGGAGGGGGGGGGCAACAATGACTTTCTAAAAATCGTTGAAGATGCCAGTTTCTCAACTTGCAGGGTAGTTTACTAACAAAACTAAGTATATCGCAATATATAGGACTACGTTACATGGTTTTAAGTTAAATATAAGAACGCAACCGTGACGTCATTAGTGAGGTTGGCTTGTGGAGCAGTGACTCTTTAATAGGGAATATTCTTTAAATTTCGACATAATTTCGTCGTGTTTGGTTTCTACTTTCATGGATTAATAGGTGGAATCCAAATATATAAGTAAAAGTTACCTGTATTTAATAGTTTAAACTATTTTAGTGACTCACCCGTGTTTGGTTTCTACTTTCATGGAATAATAGGGGGAATCCAAATATATAAGTAAAAGTTACCTGTATTTAATAGCTTTTATTTTAGTGACTCACCCGTGTTTGGTTTCTACTTTCATGGAATAATAGGTGGAATCCAAATATATAAGTAAAAGTTACCTGTATTTAATAGTTTAAACTATTTTAGTGACTCACCCGTGTTTGGTTTCTACTTTCATGGAATAATAGGTGGAATCCAAATATATAAGTAAAAGTTACCTGTATTTAATAGCTTAAACTATTTTAGTGACTCACCCGTGTTTGGTTTCTACTTTCATGGATTAATAGGTGGAATCCAAATATATAAGTAAAAGTTACCTGTATTTAATAGTTTAAACTATTTTAGTGACTCACCCGTGTTTGGTTTCTACTTTAATGGATTAATAGGTGGAACCCAAATATATAAGTAAAAGTTACCTGTATTTAATAGTTTAAACTATTTTAGTGACTCACCCGTGTTTGGTTTCTACTTTCATGGATTAATAGGTGGAATCCAAATATATAAGTAAAAGTTACCTGTATTTAATAGTTTAAACTATTTTAGTGACTCACCCGTGTTTGGTTTCTACTTTCATGGATTAATAGGTGGAATCCAAATATATAAGTAAAAGTTACCTGTATTTAATAGTTTAAACTATTTTAGTGACTCACCCGTGTTTGGTTTCTACTTTCATGGATTAATAGGTGGAATCCAAATATATAAGTAAAAGTTACCTGTATTTAATAGTTTAAACTATTTTAGTGACTCACCCGTGTTTGGTTTCTACTTTAATGGAATAAAAGGTGTAACCCAAATATATAAGTAAAAGTTACCTGTATTTAATAGTTTAAACTATTTTAGTGACTCATAGAAAACCATCGGCGTCAGGTAGGCAAGTCATATGTGCGAGTCAGGTGGAGAGGGTCACCTAATCCTCTGCGAAACCTCCGAATTTGGATAGCATATAACTATGGTTTTCAATATTTATAGTTTTTCTTGTTCAGCATGTATTTTGAAGTAACGTATGAGAAAAACATATCTTATTATTGCGCGTAAATTTATATCATGTTATACCAACTTCACCCACCGATTTGAAAGTTACTCTTAGAAACATTTTATAGCCACACTAATCCTAACTGGCACTTTCATGGTATTATGTAAAATAGTTATATTTTGCTACTCTAGTGTAAAAAAGTACTCTGTTTTCTCAAGAAACATTTAGGCTACTATAAACATTTTGAAGTATAGTAGTAGTATTTTGTAAAATAGTTATATTTTGTAACTATAATGTAAAATATTTTTTGGTTTTCTCAAGAAACGTTTAGGGTACTCTAAACATTTTGAAGTTTAGTAGCATCTTCTCTATGCATTAAAAAGAAGATAGAGTGGTCACTAGTTTCTTCTTTATAACTTATTTTGTAGTAGCATATGTGAAATGAAAACAATCGGCATTCACGCAATCTTTGCGAAGTTTTAACACGCCTATAATCGGGCCGAACCGTTTTGCATGCTCAGAAAAATGTTGGCCACGCCTACTATAGTGAAATCTTCGGAAGACCATTTGTAGGAGTCTGGACGTTACAACCCGACCTAACTCAATCTAACCTAACTGAGCATTGCGTTTATTCGTTGTTGTGGTGGTGTTATTTAGGTTTGATTAATCCTTTTGCACGTAGTTTTAGACAGTTGTGTTTAACATAAATTTATCATTACAATAGAGATGAATTGAATAAAAAAATATAATTAAAATAGTATTGTTCTTTGATTACAGGAAGCTGCAGCCTGTACAGAGAGGGTGTTACTTCCTTAGGGAATTACAAGAGTTCTAGTAAGTGTTAACAGATTTGCTTTACTAACAACATGTATTGTTCTTTGTTTACAGGAAGCTGCAGCCTGTACAGAGGGTGTTACTTCCTTAGGGATTTACTACGAGTTCTAGTAAGTGTTAACAGATTTGCTTTACTAACAACATGTATTGTTCTTTGTTTACAGGAAGCTGCAGCCTGTGCAGGAGGGTGTTACTTCCTTAGGGATTTACTACGAGTTCTAGTAAGTGTTAACAGATTTGCTTTACTAACAACATGTATTGTTCTTTGTTTACAGGAAGCTGCAGCCTGTGCAGAGGGTGTTACTTCCTTAGGGATTTACTACGAGTTCTAGTAAGTGTTAACAGATTTGCTTTACTAACAACATGTATTGTTCTTTGTTTACAGGAAGCTGCAGCCTGTGCAGGAGGGTGTTACTTCCTTAGGGATTTACTACGAGTTCTAGTAAGTGTTAACAGATTTGCTTTACTAACAACATGTATTGTTCTTTGTTTACAGGAAGCTGCAGCCTGTGCAGGAGGGTGTTACTTCCTTAGGGATTTACTACGAGTTCTAGTAAGTGTTAACAGATTTGCTTTACTAACAACATGTATTGTTCTTTGTTTACAGGAAGCTGCAGCCTGTACAGAGAGGGTGTTACTTCCTTAGGGATTTACTACGAGTTCTAGTAAGTGTTAACAGATTTGCTTTACTAACAACATGTATTGTTCTTTGTTTACAGGAAGCTGCAGCCTGTGCAGGAGGGTGTTACTTCCTTAGGGATTTACTACGAGTTCTAGTAAGTGTTAACAGATTTGCTTTACTAACAACATGTATTGTTCTTTGTTTACAGGAAGCTGCAGCCTGTGCAGGAGGGTGTTACTTCCTTAGGGATTTACTACGAGTTCTAGTAAGTGTTAACAGATTTGCTTTACTAACAACATGTATTGTTCTTTGTTTACAGGAAGCTGCAGCCTGTACAGAGAGGGTGTTACTTCCTTAGGGATTTACTACGAGTTCTAGTAAGTGTTAACAGATTTGCTTTACTAACAACATGTATTGTTCTTTGTTTACAGGAAGCTGCAGCCTGTACAGAGAGGGTGTTACTTCCTTAGGGATTTACTACGAGTTCTAGTAAGTGTTAACAGATTTGCTTTACTAACAACATGTATTGTTCTTTGTTTACAGGAAGCTGCAGCCTGTACAGAGAGGGTGTTACTTCCTTAGGGATTTACTACGAGTTCTAGTAAGTGTTAACAGATTTGCTTTACTAACAACATGTATTGTTCTTTGTTTACAGGAAGCTGCAGCCTGTACAGAGAGGGTGTTACTTCCTTAGGGATTTACTACGAGTTCTAGTAAGTGTTAACAGATTTGCTTTACTAACAACATGTATTGTTCTTTGTTTACAGGAAGCTGCAGCCTGTGCAGAAGGGTGTTACTTCCTTAGGGATTTACTACGAGTTCTAGTAAGTGTTAACAGATTTGCTTTACTAACAACATGTATTGTTCTTTGTTTACAGGAAGCTGCAGCCTGTACAGAGAGGGTGTTACTTCCTTAGGGATTTACTACGAGTTCTAGTAAGTATTAACAGATTTCTTTTACTAACAACATGTATTGTTCTTTGTTTACAGGAAGCTGCAGCCTGTACAGAGAGGGTGTTACTTCCTTAGGGATTTACTACGAGTTCTAGTAAGTGTTAACAGATTTGCTTTACTAACAACATGTATTGTTCTTTGTTTACAGGAAGCTGCAGCCTGTACAGAGAGGGTGTTACTTCCTTAGGGATTTACTACGAGTTCTAGTAAGTGTTAACAGATTTGCTTTACTAACAACATGTATTGTTCTTTGTTTACAGGAAGCTGCAGCCTGTACAGAGAGGGTGTTACTTCCTTAGGGATTTACTACGAGTTCTAGTGAGTGTTAACAGATTTGCTTTACTAACAACATGTATTGTTCTTTGTTTACAGGAAGCTGCAGCCTGTACAGAGAGGGTGTTACTTCCTTAGGGATTTACTACGAGTTCTAGTAAGTGTTAACAGATTTGCTTTACTAACAACATGTATTGTTCTTTGTTTACAGGAAGCTGCAGCCTGTGCAGGAGGGTGTTACTTCCTTAGGGATTTACTACGAGTTCTAGTAAGTGTTAACAGATTTGCTTTACTAACAACATGTATTGTTCTTTGTTTACAGGAAGCTGCAGCCTGTACAGAGAGGGTGTTACTTCCTTAGAGAATTACTACGAGTTCTAGTAAGTGTTAACAGATTTGCTTTACTAACAACATGTATTGTTCTTTGTTTACAGGAAGCTGCAGCCTGTACAGAGAGGGTGTTACTTCCTTAGGGATTTACTACGAGTTCTAGTAAGTGTTAACAGATTTGCTTTACTAACAACATGTATTGTTCTTTGTTTACAGGAAGCTGCAGCCTGTGCAGGAGGGTGTTACTTCCTTAGGGATTTACTACGAGTTCTAGTAAGTGTTAACAGATTTGCTTTACTAACAACATGTATTGTTCTTTGTTTACAGGAAGCTGCAACCTGTGCAGGAGGGTGTTACTTCCTTAGGGATTTACTACGAGTTCTAGTAAGTGTTAACAGATTTGCTTTACTAACAACATGTATTGTTCTTTGTTTACAGGAAGCTGCAGCCTGTGCAGGAGGGTGTTACTTCCTTAGGGATTTACTACGAGTTCTAGTAAGTGTTAACAGATTTGCTTTACTAACAACATGTATTGTTCTTTGTTTACAGGAAGCTGCAACCTGTGCAGAGAGGGTGTTACTTCCTTAGGGATTTACTACGAGTTCTAGTAAGTGTTAACAGATTTGCTTTACTAACAACATGTATTGTTCTTTGTTTACAGGAAGCTGCAGCCTGTGCAGGAGGGTGTTACTTCCTTAGGGAATTACTACGAGTTCTAGTAAGTGTTAACAGATTTGCTTTACTAACAACATGTATTGTTCTTTGTTTACAGGAAGCTGCAGCCTGTGCAGAGGGTGTTACTTCCTTAGGGATTTACTACGAGTTCTAGTAAGTGTTAACAGATTTGCTTTACTAACAACATGTATTGTTCTTTGTTTACAGGAAGCTGCAGCCTGTGCAGGAGGGTGTTACTTCCTTAGGGAATTACTACGAGTTCTAGTAAGTGTTAACAGATTTGCTTTACTAACAACATGTATTGTTCTTTGTTTACAGGAAGCTGCAGCCTGTGCAGAGAGGGTGTTACTTCCTTAGAGAATTACTACGAGTTCTAGTGAGTGTTAACAGATTTGCTTTACTAACAACATGTATTGTTCTTTGTTTACAGGAAGCTGCAGCCTGTACAGAGAGGGTGTTACTTCCTTAGAGAATTACTACGAGTTCTAGTGAGTGTTAACAGATTTGCTTTACTAACAACATGTATTGTTCTTTGTTTACAGGAAGCTGCAGCCTGTGCAGAGCGTGTACTTCCTTAGGGAATTACTACGAGTTCTAGTGAGTGTTAACAGATTTGCTTTACTAACAACATGTATTGTTCTTTGTTTACAGGAAGCTGCAGCCTGTACAGAGAGGGTGTTACTTCCTTAGAGAATTACTACGAGTTCTAGTGAGTGTTAACAGATTTGCTCGTATATCGCTTTACTAACAACATTATATAACAAAACCAGTCTTATAAAATGATTACACAAAGGTCATATATTTAAATTTTTTTTGTAAAAGTAATTACAAAAAAAAACAAATTTGTGGGAAAAGCAATGTATTATACGTACAATAATAGACAAACGCATTGAGCTTACACACAAAAAGGGCCATTTCAACGACCTTACATATAACTAGAACGATTCGAAACCCCTTTTATTTATAAATAAGTCAGTAATCTTTTTTACAAAAATAGTCACAATCTAGCAGCCTTATACACACAGGGAGGACTAATTGGGCTTCCTTTTACTTAAACAGAGAAAGTTGATCAACCTTTTTTACATAAATAGGTACAGTGATCAACTTTACACAAAGTCGAGTAACCTTACTTACAAATATAGACCCAGTCTAGCAACCCTTATACACGAAGGTAGCACCAGCTGGGACATATTTTACGTAAACAGAGAAAGTTGATCAACCTTATAGGAGTTCTGATGGACATTTCTGTTACAAGTACCCAACCTAAGTGCATACCATCTAGTACCCCTGACGATCATTTCGATTACTAAGTAACCATCCGCAAAGGCCTAACAACTAAGAGTTCCGATGGACATTTCTGTTACAAGCACCCAACCTAAGTGCATACCAACTAGCACCCCTAACGATCATTTCGATTACTAAGTAACCATCCGCAAAGGCCTAACAACTAAGAGTTCCGATGGACATTTCTGTTACAAGCACCCAACCTAAGTGCATACCATCTATCACCTCTAACGTCCATTTCGATTACTAAGTAACTATCCGCAAAGGCCTAACAACTAGGAGTTCTGATGTACATTTCTGTTACAAGTACCCAACTTAAGTGCATACCATTTAGCACCCCTAAGGTCCATTTCGATTACTACGTAACTATCCGCAAAGGCCTAACAACTAGAAGTTCTGATATACATTTCTCTTACAAGTACCCAACCTAACTGCATACCATCTAGCACCCCTAACGTTCATTTCGATTACTAAGTAACCATCCGCAAAGGCCTAAAAACTAGGAGTTCTGATGGATATTTCTGTTACAAGCACCCAACCTAAGTGCATACCAACTAGCACCCCTAACGATCATTTCGTTTACTAAGTAACCATCGGTAAAGGCCTAACAACTAGGAGTTCTGCTAGATATTTTTGTTACAAGTACCCAACCTAAGTGCATACCATCTAGCACCCCTAACGTTCATTTCGATTACTAAGTAACCATCTGCAAAGGCCTAACAACTAGGAGTTCTGCTAGATATTTCTGTTACAAGCACCCAACCTAAGTGCATACCATCTAGCACCCCTAACGTTCATTTCGATTACTAAGTAACCATCTGCAAAGGCCTAACAACTAGGAGTTCTGCTAGATATTTCTGTTACAAGCACCCAACCTAAGTGCATACCATCTAGCACCCCTAACGTTCATTTCGATTACTAAGTAACCATCTGCAAAGGCCTAACAACTAGGAGTTCTGCTAGATATTTCTGTTACAAGCACCCAACCTAAGTGCATACCAACTAGCACCCCTAACGTTCATTTCGATTACTAAGTAACCATCCGCAAAGGCCTAACAACTAAGAGTTCCGATGGACATTTCTGTTACAAGCACCCAACCTAACTGCATACCATCTAGCACCCCTAACGTTCATTTCGATTATAAAGAAACTATCCGCAAAGGCCTAAAAACTAGGAGTTCTGATGGATATTTCTGTTACAAGCACCCAACCTAAGTGCATACCAACTAGCACCCCTAACGATCATTTCGTTTACTAAGTAACCATCGGTAAAGGCCTAACAACTAGGAGTTCTGCTAGATATTTTTGTTACAAGTACCCAACCTAAGTGCATACCATCTAGCACCCCTAACGTTCATTTCGATTACTAAGTAACCATCTGCAAAGGCCTAAAAACTAGGAGTTCTGATGGATATTTCTGTTACAAGCACCCAACCTAAGTGCATACCAACTAGCACCCCTAACGATCATTTCGTTTACTAAGTAACCATCGGTAAAGGCCTAACAACTAGGAGTTCTGCTAGATATTTTTGTTACAAGTACCCAACCTAAGTGCATACCATCTAGCACCCCTAACGTTCATTTCGATTACTAAGTAACCATCTGCAAAGGCCTAACAACTAGGAGTTCTGCTAGATATTTCTGTTACAAGCACCCAACCTAAGTGCATACCATCTAGCACCCCTAACGTTCATTTCGATTACTAAGTAACCATCTGCAAAGGCCTAACAACTAGGAGTTCTGCTAGATATTTCTGTTACAAGCACCCAACCTAAGTGCATACCAACTAGCACCCCTAACGATCATTTCGTTTACTAAGTAACCATCGGTAAAGGCCTAACAACTAGGAGTTCTGCTAGATATTTCTGTTACAAGCACCCAACCTAAGTGCATACCATCTAGCACCCCTAACGTTCATTTCGATTACTAAGTAACCATCTGCAAAGGCCTAACAACTAGGAGTTCTGCTAGATATTTCTGTTACAAGCACCCAACCTAAGTGCATACCATCTAGCACCCCTAACGTTCATTTCGATTACTAAGTAACCATCTGCAAAGGCCTAACAACTAGGAGTTCTGCTAGATATTTCTGTTACAAGCACCCAACCTAAGTGCATACCATCTAGCACCCCTAACGTTCATTTCGATTACTAAGTAACCATCTGCAAAGGCCTAACAACTAGGAGTTCTGCTAGATATTTCTGTTACAAGCACCCAACCTAAGTGCATACCATCTAGCACCCCTAACGTTCATTTCGATTACTAAGTAACCATCTGCAAAGGCCTAACAACTAGGAGTTCTGCTAGATATTTCTGTTACAAGCACCCAACCTAAGTGCATACCATCTAGCACCCCTAACGTTCATTTCGATTACTAAGTAACCATCTGCAAAGGCCTAACAACTAGGAGTTCTGCTAGATATTTCTGTTACAAGCACCCAACCTAAGTGCATACCAACTAGCACCCCTAACGTTCATTTCGATTACTAAGTAACCATCCGCAAAGGCCTAACAACTAAGAGTTCCGATGGACATTTCTGTTACAAGCACCCAACCTAACTGCATACCATCTAGCACCCCTAACGTTCATTTCGATTACTAAGTAACCATCCGCAAAGGCCTAAAAACTAGGAGTTCTGATGGATATTTCTGTTACAAGCACCCAACCTAAGTGCATACCAACTAGCACCCCTAACGATCATTTCGTTTACTAAGTAACCATCGGTAAAGGCCTAACAACTAGGAGTTCTGCTAGATATTTCTGTTACAAGCACCCAACCTAAGTGCATACCATCTAGCACCCCTAACGTTCATTTCGATTACTAAGTAACCATCTGCAAAGGCCTAACAACTAGGAGTTCTGCTAGATATTTTTGTTACAAGTACCCAACCTAAGTGCATACCATCTAGCACCCCTAACGTTCATTTCGATTACTAAGTAACCATCTGCAAAGGCCTAAAAACTAGGAGTTCTGATGGATATTTCTGTTACAAGCACCCAACCTAAGTGCATACCATCTAGCACCCCTAACGTTCATTTCGATTACTAAGTAACCATCTGCAAAGGCCTAAAAACTAGGAGTTCTGATGGATATTTCTGTTACAAGTACCCAACCTAAGTGCATACCATCTAGCACCCCTAACGTTCATTTCGATTACTAAGTAACCATCCGCAAAGGCCTAACAACTAGGAGTTCTGCTAGATATTTTTGTTACAAGTACCCAACCTAAGTGCATACCATCTAGCACCCCTAACGTTCATTTCGATTACTAAGTAACCATCTGCAAAGGCCTAAAAACTAGGAGTTCTGATGGATATTTCTGTTACAAGCACCCAACCTAAGTGCATACCAACTAGCACCCCTAACGATCATTTCGTTTACTAAGTAACCATCGGTAAAGGCCTAACAACTAGGAGTTCTGCTAGATATTTCTGTTACAAGCACCCAACCTAAGTGCATACCATCTAGCACCCCTAACGTTCATTTCGATTACTAAGTAACCATCTGCAAAGGCCTAACAACTAGGAGTTCTGCTAGATATTTTTGTTACAAGTACCCAACCTAAGTGCATACCATCTAGCACCCCTAACGTTCATTTCGATTACTAAGTAACCATCCGCAAAGGCCTAACAACTAAGAGTTCCGATGGACATTTCTGTTACAAGCACCCAACCTAACTGCATACCATCTAGCACCCCTAACGTTCATTTCGATTACTAAGTAACCATCCGCAAAGGCCTAAAAACTAGGAGTTCTGATGGATATTTCTGTTACAA
This sequence comes from Prosapia bicincta, assembly GCA_036971475.1. Classification (NCBI taxonomy): domain Eukaryota; kingdom Metazoa; phylum Arthropoda; class Insecta; order Hemiptera; family Cercopidae; genus Prosapia; species Prosapia bicincta. Next base: position 23,828,090 of record JBAIZL010000010.1, read on the forward strand.
GCACCCAACCTAAGTGCATACCAACTAGCACCCCTAACGATCATTTCGTTTACTAAGTAACCATCGGTAAAGGCCTAACAACTAGGAGTTCTGCTAGATATTTCTGTTACAAGCACCCAACCTAAGTGCATACCATCTAGCACCCCTAACGTTCATTTCGATTACTAAGTAACCATCTGCAAAGGCCTAACAACTAGGAGTTCTGCTAGATATTTTTGTTACAAGTACCCAACCTAAGTGCATACCATCTAGCACCCCTAACGTTCATTTCGATTACTAAGTAACCATCTGCAAAGGCCTAAAAACTAGGAGTTCTGATGGATATTTCTGTTACAAGCACCCAACCTAAGTGCATACCATCTAGCACCCCTAACGTTCATTTCGATTACTAAGTAACCATCTGCAAAGGCCTAAAAACTAGGAGTTCTGATGGATATTTCTGTTACAAGTACCCAACCTAAGTGCATACCATCTAGCACCCCTAACGTTCATTTCGATTACTAAGTAACCATCCGCAAAGGCCTAACAACTAGGAGTTCTGCTAGATATTTTTGTTACAAGTACCCAACCTAAGTGCATACCATCTAGCACCCCTAACGTTCATTTCGATTACTAAGTAACCATCTGCAAAGGCCTAAAAACTAGGAGTTCTGATGGATATTTCTGTTACAAGCACCCAACCTAAGTGCATACCAACTAGCACCCCTAACGATCATTTCGTTTACTAAGTAACCATCGGTAAAGGCCTAACAACTAGGAGTTCTGCTAGATATTTTTGTTACAAGTACCCAACCTAAGTGCATACCATCTAGCACCCCTAACGTTCATTTCGATTACTAAGTAACCATCTGCAAAGGCCTAACAACTAGGAGTTCTGCTAGATATTTCTGTTACAAGCACCCAACCTAAGTGCATACCATCTAGCACCCCTAACGTTCATTTCGATTACTAAGTAACCATCTGCAAAGGCCTAACAACTAGGAGTTCTGCTAGATATTTCTGTTACAAGCACCCAACCTAAGTGCATACCAACTAGCACCCCTAACGATCATTTCGTTTACTAAGTAACCATCGGTAAAGGCCTAACAACTAGGAGTTCTGCTAGATATTTTTGTTACAAGTACCCAACCTAAGTGCATACCATCTAGCACCCCTAACGTTCATTTCGATTACTAAGTAACCATCGGCAAAGGCCTAAAAACTAGGAGTTCTGCTAGATATTTCTGTTACAAGTACTCAACCTTTGTGCATAACATCTAGCACCCCTAATGGTCTCTTTAATTACCAAGTAACCATTCTCAGAGGCATACCATTTATTTCTCTTATTGTACATTTCTGTTAGACGTAACCTACCTAGGTTCATACCATCTAGCATCCCTAATGGTTACTTTAATTACCATGTAACCATCCTCAGAGGCATACCATTTATTTCTCCTATTGTACATTTCTGTTAGACGTAACCTACCTAGGTTCATACCATCTAGCATCCCTAATGGTTACTTTAATTACCATGTAACCATCCTCAGAGGCATACCATTTTTTACTCCCAATGTACATTTCTGTTACACGTAACCTACCTAGGTGCATACAATCTAGCACCCCTAATGGCCACTTTAAATACCAAGTAACCATCCTCAGAGGCATACCATTTATTACTCCCAATGTACATTTCTGTTACACGTAACCTACCTAGATGCATACCATCTAGCACCCCTAATGGCCACTTTCAATACCAAGTAACCATCCTCAGAGGCATACCATTTATTACTCCCAATGTACATTTCTGTTACACGTAACCTACCTAGATGCATACCATCTAGCACCCCTAATGGCCACTTTATATACCAAGTAACCATCCTCAGAGGCATACCATTTATTACTCCCAATGTACATTTCTGTCACACGTAACCTACCTAGATGCATACCATCTAGCACCTCTAATGGCCACTTTAAATACCAAGTAACCATCCTCAGAGGCATACCATTTATTACTCTCAATGTACATTTCTGTTATACGTAACCTACCTAGATGCATACCATCTAGCACCCCTAATGGCCACTTTAAATACCAAGTAACCATCCTCAGAGGCATACCATTTATTACTCCCAATGTACATTTTTGTTACACGTAACCTACCTAGATGCATACCATCTAGCATCTCTAATGGCCACTTTAAATACCAAGTAACCATCCTCAGAGGCATACCATTTATTACTCCCAATGTACATTTTTGTTACACGTAACCTACCTAGATGCATACCATCTAGCATCTCTAATGGCCACTTTAAATACCAAGTAACCATCCTCAGAGGCATACCATTTATTACTCCCAATGTACATTTCTGTTACACGTAACCTACCTAGATGCATACCATCTAGCACCCCTAATGGCCACTTTAAATACCAAGTAACCATCCTCAGAGGCATACCATTTATTACTCCCAATGTACATTTTTGTTACACGTAACCTACCTAGATGCATACCATCTAGCACCCCTAATGGCCACTTTAAATACCAAGTAACCATCCTCAGAGGCATACCATTTATTACTCCCAATGTACATTTTTGTTACACGTAACCTACCTAGATGCATACCATCTAGCATCTCTAATGGCCACTTTAAATACCAAGTAACCATCCTCAGAGGCATACCATTTATTACTTCCAATGTACATTTTTGTTACACGTAACCTACCTAGATGCATACCATCTAGCATCTCTAATGGCCACTTTAAATACCAAGTAACCATCCTCAGAGGCATACCATTTATTACTTCCAATGTACAATTCTGTTACACGTAACCTACCTAGATGCATACCATCTAGCACCTCTAATGGCCACTTTAAATACCAAGTAACCATCCTCAGAGGCATACCATTTATTACTCCCAATGTACATTTTTGTTACACGTAACCTACCTAGATGCATACCATCTAGCATCTCTAATGGCCACTTTAAATACCAAGTAACCATCCTCAGAGGCATACCATTTATTACTCCCAATGTACATTTTTGTTACACGTAACCTACCTAGATGCATACCATCTAGCATCTCTAATGGCCACTTTAAATACCAAGTAACCATCCTCAGAGGCATACCATTTATTACTCCCAATGTACATTTTTGTTACACGTAACCTACCTAGATGCATACCATCTAGCATCTCTAATGGCCACTTTAAATACCAAGTAACCATCCTCAGAGGCATACCATTTATTACTCCCAATGTACATTTCTGTTACACGTAACCTACCTAGATGCATACCATCTAGCACCCCTAATGGCCACTTTAAATACCAAGTAACCATCCTCAGAGGCATACCATTTATTACTCCCAATGTACATTTCTGTTACACGTAACCTACCTAGATGCATACCATCTAGCACCTCTAATGGCCACTTTAAATACCAAGTAACCATCCTCAGAGGCATACCATTTATTACTCCCAATGTACATTTCTGTTACACGTAACCTACCTAGGTGCATACAATCTAGCACCCCTAATGACCACTTTAAATACCAAGTAACCATCCTCAGAGGCATACCATTTATTACTCCCAATGTACATTTCTGTTACACGTAACCTACCTAGGTGCATACAATCTAGCACCCCTAATGGCCACTTTAAATACCAAGTAACTATTCTCAGAAGCATACCATTTATTACTCCCAATGTACATTTCTGTTACACGTAACCTACCTAGGTGCATACAATCTAGCACCCCTAATGGCCACTTTAAATACCAAGTAACCATCCTCAGAGGCATACCTTTTATTACTCCCAATGTACATTTCTGTTACACGTAACCTACCTAGGTGCATACAATCTAGCACCCCTAATGACCACTTTAAATACCAAGTAACTATTCTCAGAGGCATACCATTTATTACTCCCAATGTACATTTCTGTTACACGTAACCTACCTAGGTGCATACAATCTAGCACCCCTAATGGTTACTTTAAATACCAAGTAACCATCCTCAGAGGCATACCATTTTTTACTCCCAATGTACATTTCTGTTACACGTAACCTACCTAGGTGCATACAATCTAGCCCCCCTAATGGCCACTTTAAATACCAAGTAACCATCCTCAGAGGCATACCATTTTTTACTCCCAATGTACATTTCTGTTACACGTAACCTACCTAGATGCATACAATCTAGCACCCCTAATGGCCACTTTAAATACCAAGTAACCATCCTCAGAGGCATACCATTTATTACTCCCAATGTACATTTCTGTTACACGTAACCTACCTAGATGCATACAATCTAGCACCCCTAATGGCCACTTTAAATACCAAGTAACCATCCTCAGAGGCATACCATTTTTTACTCCCAATGTACATTTCTGTTACACGTAACCTACCTAGATGCATACAATCTAGCACCCCTAATGGCCACTTTAAATACCAAGTAACCATCCTCAGAGGCATACCATTTTTTACTCCCAATATACATTTCTGTTACACGTAACCTACCTAGATGCATACCATCTAGCACCTCTAATGTTCATTTCTGTTTACCAAGCAACCTCAGTATCTAAAACACTAAACATTCGTTTCAAGTTATCAAGTAATCATATTTGAGGCGTAACATCAGAGATTATTCAGGTACATTTCAGTTACAAGTACCCATCCTCAGAGCCACAACCACAAAGACACCTTATATTCATTTATGTTTACCAAGCAACTATCCTCAGAACATTTTATCTAAAACACTAAATATACGTTTCAGTTATCAAGTAATCATATTTGAGGCGTAACAACAGAGATTATTCAGGTACCTTTCAGTTACAAGTACCCATCCTCAGAGCCATAACCACAAAGACACCTTATATTTATTGATGTTTACCAAGCAACTATCCTCAGAACATTTTATCTAAAACACTAAATATACGTTTCAGTTATCAAGTAATCATATTTGAGGCGTAACATCAGAGATTATTCAGGTACCTTTCAGTTACAAGTACCCATCCTCAGAGCCATAACCACAAAGACACCTTATATTCATTTATGTTTACCAAGCAACTATCCTTAGAACAAACTATCTAAACCTCTAGATTTACATATTAATAGAGAATGCTTCATATGAATGTTAATATAATGTATCCTCTTCTATTGTCAACCTTCTCCTGTTGAGCCAATTATTTCATTATTTCTTAATAATAAAAAAGCAGTGACAATTATAAGAGTTTAAAAGATTTACTGAGGAACGCTTGCCAAGTGTGTTATTGAATGAATCTCTAAATAACATATTTAATATTTTAATATATATGAAAAGCATAATATACAGTATGTTCCTAAAATAAGGCTGTGTTTTTGTACCAGCGTTACTGAAAAAATTTTCATTGAACAGTGTTCAAGATAACTAAACTATTTAAAAATCTGTCTAAGGTTGAAGTAAGTAAATTTTTTTGCCGTATTTGCCAGTTTCATTCTTAATGAGATTGATGACAATCCCAATTTCCTTAAAAGTTTGAGGTTCTCAGACGGAGCTACGAATGATGTTAATCATCACAATTAGTTCGGAACCTAACGTTGGGCAGCAACATGTGTGCGGTTACCCAGAAGTGAACGTACGGTGTGGGTTAATGTATAATCAAGTGATAGGCTCTTTCTTTTTTGCCGAGCAAACAATTAATGGCACAGTTTATCTTGATATGCCAGATAACACTTTTGACCCTCAAATCGATGACATTAAACATAATAACATAATAATCTATGAAAAAAACCTTGTTCTTTTCTCTTCAATTTGACATTTAAATCACTTAGCTATAACGAACACCTTCCAGTAACGCACGTTCACAATCCGGCATTCATTTTAAACAAACTTTATTTACTTCTATCAATTTCCTGATATAATATATAGCGGGTTTCAGGTATTGTAAAAAATGTACTGTGACATTCAATTTTTTTTCAAAAGTCAACGTCTGTACTATTATATAAATACAAGACCTTAGAACCTTTCTCTACTCTTAGTTATAATTATTAAACTTGGAGAGATTAGAAGTGCTAGTGAATCGTCATATAAAATTTTGTAAATCGTAAATTTCAAAACACGAATGTAATGATTCTAGAGTGCATAGAGAATCAGCGAGTCGTATAGAGTTCGTCCCTCATATCAGTGAACTTTAATTAGGATGGTTACTTAACAATGGATTTAGAACATTGTTGCCTATTATTGTGCCACGGTTTCCATTGTTTTGAGGCTATTGTTGGGCGAATGATTACACAGTTTATTACTTATAGCCATTGCTTAACAAACTCTGATTGTAATAAGCAATTATTGATGGGAGTTATTAATTAACTTGTGCACTTTTGTCGTTACGAGAATTAAACACAATTTCACGCTTCGTTTAATTAAAAGCAACTTCTGTAGAAACGTTTGACAAAAGACGGGTTCCAGTATGCTTATGTTGTATTGTTTGATAGTAAAAGGTTTACAGAGTATAATTGATTTTATTGCATTTGAAGTCCCAAGAAACAATGGACGTAAACCGATGTAGGCAGTTGTAATTGGAGTGTTTGGATGTTAAGACGCTCAGGTACATAGTATGAATTTATTTTTATTAATACTTTTTGACTGTTTACTCATGAGGTACATCTTTTCTATAAACAAAATATAGCTTACCAACCGAATAATCGTTGACTGTCATTTTAACACTTTTCCATTAACTCGTCTTGTTCTTCTAGCCGGTAATAATTTTGCAATCAAATTTAAAATAACTCCCCTTGATATTTCACACGCAGTTCGGTACTGGATGACTACATTGGGTTATTTATAATTTGCTGCCGTAAACAAAGCTGTGGACTTTAAAGCCGTTTATTGAATTCGAGTTTTACTCATCCCAGTGCTATAGTATTGGTTATTGCATAGTCGTCGAGTTACGGCAATATAATAATATTGGTTTATTTGGTTCGCTTATCTAGGAAGGCCACGCCAAAAACTTTAAATTTTAGTTTCACTTTTCCTAATGCAATAACATTTATTATTGCATTGTCGTCGAGTTACGGCAATATAATAATATTGGTTTATTTGGGGTTCGCTTATGTAGGAAAGCAACGAAAAAACCTTTAAATATTAGTTTCACTTTTCCTAATGCAATAACATTTATTATTGCATTGTCGTCGAGTTACGGCAATATAATAATATTGGTTTATTTGGGGTTCGCTTATGTAGGAAAGCAACGAAAAAACCTTTAAATATTAGTTTCACTTTTCCTAATGCAATAACATTTATTATTGCATTGTCGTCGAGTTACGGCAATATAATAATATTGGTTTATTTGGGGTTCGCTTATGTAGGAAAGCAACGAAAAAACCTTTAAATATTAGTTTCACTTTTCCTAATGCAATAACATTTATTATTGCATTGTCGTCGATTTACGGCAATATAATATTATTGGGTCATTTGGTGTCCGCTTATCTAGGAAGGCAACGCCAAAAGCTTTAAATTTTAGTTTCACTTTTCCTAATGCAATAACATTTATTACTGCATTGTCGTCGAGTTACGGCAATATAATATTATTGGGTCATTTGGTGTCCGCTTATCTAGGAAGGCAACTCCAAAAGCTTTAAATTTTAGTTTCACTTTTCCTAATGCAATAACATTTATTACTGCATTGTCGTCGAGTTACGGCAATATAATAATATTGGGTCATTTGGGGTCCTCTTATCTAGGAAGGCAACACCAAAAGCTTTAAATTTTAGTTTCACTTTTCCTAATGCAATAACATTTATTACTGCATTGTCGTCGAGTTACGGCAATATAATAATATTGGGTCATTTGGGGTTCGCTTATCTAGGAAGGCAACTCCAAAAGCTTTAAATTTTAGTTTCACTTTTCCTAATGCAATAACATTTATTACTGCATTGTCGTCGAGTTACGGCAATATAATAATATTGGGTCATTTGGGGTCCTCTTATCTAGGAAGGCAACACCAAAAGCTTTAAATTTTAGTTTCACTTTTCCTAATGCAATAACATTTATTACTGCATTGTCGTCGAGTTACGGCAATATAATAATATTGGGTCATTTGGGGTCCTCTTATCTAGGAAGGCAACACCAAAAGCTTTAAATTTTAGTTTCACTTTTCCTAATGCAATAACATTTATTACTGCATTGTCGTCGAGTTACGGCAATATAATAATATTGGGTCATTTGGGGTCCTCTTATCTAGGAAGGCAACACCAAAAGCTTTAAATTTTAGTTTCACTTTTCCTAATGCAATAACATTTATTACTGCATTGTCGTCGAGTTACGGCAATATAATAATATTGGGTCATTTGGGGTCCACTTATGTATGAAGGCAACGCCAAAAGCTTCAAATTTTAGTTTAACTTTTCCCAATGCAATAACATTTATTATTGCATTGTCGTCGAGTTACGGCAATATAATAATATTGGGTCATTTGGGGTTCGCTTATGTATGAAGGCAACGCCAAAAGCTTTAAATTTGAGCTTTACTCTTTCCAATATAATAATATTGGTTTATTTAGGCACCGCCTTTCCCATGAATCAACGCCAAAAGTTTTAAATTTGAGTTTTGGTTTCCCGGATGAGTTGAAGACTTGAAATTCTAAACACGTCAGGACTGGATGACAATGCAATATTATTGGGTTATTTATACCTCTCCACCCGAATCGAAGGTTTGGGCTTTAAATTCGTGTTACACTTAGCACGAAGTAATAATAGTTTCGTGTCGTCCTGTAACTAATAATATTTTTATTTCAACGCGTTTTCAAAACGAACAAGTAAGTATAAAACCTTTTCCCGTAGGCATACTTGCAGATTAGTTGTCTTATAACTTCATTCAGATCCATAATTCTATACAGATTGAGGTAAACATTAGTGAATTTTAATAAATATGTAAATACTTGTTAAAGTTCATAACAAAAACGTTGGCCCTTGCAATAGATTCTACTTAAGGTTAGCTACCTTTACATTCCCCATATTCATTATGTCAAGTATCTACGTCACTCGTCCCACGTTTTTAGTTTTGACCTTTGCAAGTACAGTATTGTCATATTCATTAAAACTCACAAATATTCAATTCAATCTACATGGGATTGTAAATATGTGTGGGGATACGAAGATAACTAATATGTAATTATGTTTAGGGAAATGGTTTTATATTGTCTAGTCCGTTGCAAAAACGTGTTAAAACAAATTTTATTCTATTTAATTATTTTTGTCATTAGACGCAATTCTGTAGCTCCTAGAAAACAAAGCCAGAGCGCTCTGTACGTGACGTCACACGGCGAAGCTGGCGACGGGAGTACATATCTAGGCTTTGTCTCTACCCTTAACTGCTCTCCATGCTATTCAGGAAATGTACACTAAGAACCCATTAGTTGGAGACATCTTGTGCTCAATACACAGACTCCAATTACGGGGTGTCGAGGTGTCATTTCTCTGGGTGCCTGGTCACTGCGGAATATTCGGAAACACTAAAGCAGATGAAGGTGCAAAATTAGCGACAAGTATGGTGCCATCAACACAACGTGTGATGGCATCAGATTTTGTATGTAATGTTAAAAATACACTATTCTCTGTTTGGAATGAAGAATGGCAAAATGTAAATGAAAACAAGCTAAGGGACATCTATCAAGGATACCGTCCTACCATGGAGGTCTTCAGTTCGTTCGAATCGTAGGGAGGAAGTGGTGGTTACTCGTCTTCGCATCGGTCACTCTTTGTTAACACATGTGCGGTTGATGCGACATGAGGATCCAGCACTGCCAGTTTTGTGGAGGTACCATCACAGTCAAGCACATTCTGCTTGACTGTAATGAATTGACCGATTTGTATTTACGTTACGATCTTCGAGGATGTTTAAATGTGGTTTTAAGGGACGATGTCACGGTTATCGACCGTGTCATCGCTTTCTTACACCACCGGAATCTATATTACGATATATAAAATCTGAAAATTATAATTTTATTTTATTTAGTTTTAGATAATTAAAATTTGTTTTAACCATTATTTAATTTTATTTTGTTTGACTATAGTTATTCCTATTATTCTAAATTAACTTTTCAAATAACATTTTAGTTAGGCGATGATAACCATGATTGGTTTTTCGCCTGGAAAAAAATCTACCCTTACTCGAGGCGTACGGAAAATATTAATAAATGCTTAGTTTTTTTATTTACGTTTTATTACAGTTTATATTTGCTGATGAAAACTTAATAATTTAATGTCTTATCATTTGGAAAATAAGCTATTGAAAAACTAAAATTTGCTTTCAACAATTTAACTGGTATTCACTTGTCGAATTTCTATTACAACCAACTATTACAAGCAATCCTACACATGCTCATCCATATGGCTACAAAGCATAAATTAACGTAATTACCATTTCAAATCTTGTAGAATAAGATCTAGAAGAGTTGAAGTTTACTAAAAAAAAAGATCCATTAGGGAAGAATGCATAAGATATACGTTATTAGCGAAGATTGATTTTCACTAACCATTATCACATCTTACACTCACAAACGGAAATAAAAATAAGATCTCGATTTTTGTAGTCCATTACGTTCTGTGAAACTTAATTAACCACTTTTACATTAGTTAATGACTATTTGAACTTTAATTTTGTAAATTTTTAAAAACCAATTGAGACATAACGTTTTCTGTCGCTCCTTCGCGATTTTCATCAAAGTCTAAATTCTCCACTTGGAGTTGTTGTTGCTATATCGGACATAGACAGTGCGGAATACAAAAACATCGCAGTACTATATGGGATATGAAAAGTGCGGAGTACAAAAACATCGCAGTGCTATATGGGACATGGAAAGTGCGGAATACAAAAATATCGCAGTGCTATATGGGATATGAAAAGTGCGGAGTACAAAAACATCTAATTGCTATATGGGACATGGAAAGTGCGGAATAAAAAAACATCGCAGTGCTATATGGGACATGGAAAGTGCGGAATACAAAATCATTCCAGTGCTATATGGCACATGGAAAGTGCGGAGTAAAAACACATCGCAGTGCTGTATGAGACATAGAAAGTGCGGAATACAAAAACATCGCATTGCTATATGGGACATTAAAAGTGCGGAGTAAAAAAACATCGCAGTGCTATATGAGACATGGAAAGTGCGGAATAAAAGAATATCACAGTGCTATATGAGACATAGAAAGTGCGGAATACAAAAACATCGCAGTGCTATATGGGACATGGAAAGTGCGGAATACAAAATCATTCCAGTGCTATATGGGACATGGAAAGTGCGGAATACAAAATCATTCCAGTGCTATATGGGACATGGAAAGTGCGGAATACAAAATCATTCCAGTGCTATATGGGACATGGAAAGTGCGGAATACAAAATCATTCCAGTGCTATATGGGACATGGAAAGTGCGGAATACAAAATCATTCCAGTGCTATATGGGACATGGAAAGTGCGGAGTAAAAACACATCGCAGTGCTGTATGAGACATAGAAAGTGCGGAATACAAAAACATCGCATTGCTATATGGGACATTAAAAGTGCGGAGTAAAAAAACATCGCAGTGCTATATGAGACATGGAAAGTGCGGAATAAAAGAATATCACAGTGCTATATGAGACATAGAAAGTGCGGAATACAAAAACATCGCAGTGCTATATGGGATATGAAAAGTGCGGGGTACAAAAACATCGCAGTGTTATATTTGACATGGAAAGTGCGGATTAAAAAAACATCGCATTGCTATATGGGACATGGAAAGTGCGGAGTACAAAATCATTCCAGTGCTATATGGGACATGGAAAGTGCGGAGTAAAAACACATCGCAGTGCTGTATGAGACATAGAAAGTGCGGAATACAAAAACATCGCATTGCTATATGAGACATGGAAAGTGCGGAATAAAAGAATATCACAGTGCTATATGAGACATAGAAAGTGCGGAGTAAAAAAACATCGCAGTGCTATATGGGACATGGAAAGTGCGGAATACAAAATCATTCCAGTGCTATATGGGACATGGAAAGTGCGGAGTAAAAACACATCGCAGTGCTGTATGAGACATAGAAAGTGCGGAATACAAAAACATCGCATTGCTATATGGGACATTAAAAGTGCGGAGTAAAAAAACATCGCAGTGCTATATGAGACATGGAAAGTGCGGAATAAAAGAATATCACAGTGCTATATGAGACATAGAAAGTGCGGAATACAAAAACATCGCAGTGCTATATGGGATATGAAAAGTGCGGGGTACAAAAACATCGCAGTGTTATATTTGACATGGAAAGTGCGGATTAAAAAAACATCGCAGTGCTATATGGGACATGGAAAGTGCGGAGTACAAAAACATCACATTGCTATATGGGACATGGAAAGTGCGGAGTACAAAAACATCGCAGTGCTATATGGGACATGGAAAGTGCGGAGTACAAAAACATCGCAGTGCTATATGGCACATGGAAAGTGCGGAGTACAAAAACATCGCAGTGCTATATGGCACATGGAAAGTGCGGAGTACAAAAACATCGCAGTGCTATATGGCACATGGAAAGTGCGGAGTACAAAAACATCGCATTACTATATGGGACATGGAAAGTGCGGAGTACAAAAACATCGCATTGCTATATGGGACATGGAAAGTGCGGAGTACAAAAACATCGCAGTGCTATATGGAACATAGAAAGTGATGAATACAAAAACATCACATTGCTATATGGCACATGGAAAGTGCGGAGTACAAAAACATCGCATTACTATATGGGACATGGAAAGTGCGGAGTACAAAAACATCGCATTGCTATATGGGACATGGAAAGTGCGGAGTACAAAAACATCGCATTGCTATATGGCACATGGAAAGTGATGAATACAAAAACATCACATTGCTATATGGGACATGGAAAGTGCGGAGTACAAAAACATCGCAGTGCTATATGGAACATAGAAAGTGATGTATACAAAAACATCACATTGCTATATGGCACATGGAAAGTGCGGAGTACAAAAACATCGCATTGCTATATGGGACATGGAAAGTGCGGAGTACAAAAACATCGCATTGCTATATGGGACATGGAAAGTGCGGAGTACAAAAACATCGCAGTGCTATATGGAACATAGAAAGTGATGAATACAAAAACATCGCATTGCTATATGGCACATGAAAAGTGCGGAGTTCAAAAACATCGCATTGCTATATGGCACATGGAAAGTGCGGGGTACAAAAACATCGCAGTGTTATATTTGACATGGGAAGTGTGGATTAAAAAAACATCGCAGTGCTATATGGGACATGGAAAGTGCGGAGTACAAAAACATCACATTGCTATATGGGACATGGAAAGTGCGGAGTACAAAAACATCGCAGTGCTATATGGCACATGGAAAGTGCGGAGTACAAAAACATCGCAGTGCTATATGGCACATGGAAAGTGCGGAGTACAAAAACATCGCAGTGCTATATGGCACATGGAAAGTGCGGAGTACAAAAACATCGCATTGCTATATGGGACATGGAAAGTGCGGAGTACAAAAACATCGCAGTGCTATATGGAACATAGAAAGTGATGAATACAAAAACATCGTATTGCTATATGGCACATGGAAAGTGCGGAGTACAAAAACATCGCAGTGCTATATGGCACATGGAAAGTGCGGAGTACAAAAACATCGCATTGCTATATGGGACATGGAAAGTGCGGAGTACAAAAACATCGCAGTGCTATATGGATCATAGAAAGTGATGAATACAAAAACATCGTATTGCTATATGGGACATGGAAAGTGCGGAGTACAAAAACATCGCAGTGCTATATGGAACATGGAACGCGTTGTGACGTTTTTATGTGTTCGGTAATGTGTTATCTGACGCGCATTGTAACGCGCGATGTTACGCTTTAATGTGTTAGGTAATGTGTTATCTAACTCGCGTTGTAACGCTCATTGTGACTCTTTTATGTGTTTGGTAATGTTTTATCTGACGCCCATTGTAACGTTAATTGTGATGCTTTTATGTGTTCGGTAATGTGTCATCTGACGAGCATTGTAACGCGTGTTGTGACGCTTTTATGTGCTCGGTAATGTGTTATCTGACGCGTAATGTAACGCGCGTTGTGACGCTTTTATGTGTTCGGTAATGGGTTATCTGACGCGCATTGTAACGTTAATTGTGATGCTTTTATGTGTTCGGTAATGTGTTATCTGACGAGCATTGTAACGCGTGTTGTGACGCTTTTATGTGTTCGGTAATGTGTTATCTGAGGCGTAATGTAACGCGCGTTGTGATGCTTTTATGTGTTCGGTAATGTGTTATCTGACGAGCATTGTAACGCGTGTTGTGACGCTTTTATGTGTTCGGTAATGTGTTATCTGAGGCGTAATGTGACGCGCGTTGTGACGCTTTTATGTGTTCGGTAATGTGTTATCTGACGCGCGTTGTAACGTCCGATGCAACGTTCTCATGTGTACGTAGCTTCAATGCAATTATTAAATAGCTAAAAAATTAGAATAACTCTATTATATGTGTTACATCAAGGGTTAAAATTAGGATAAACGAAAATAGGTGATAATAAATGGTTGGCTGCTCTAAAGGTGCGACATATTAACTGTAGACATTGCGAGAAGAGTTGCTTTACTGCAGTAACCTGTAGCTTACCTTGGCCAAGGGAGCATTTCAACCCTCTTCCCACCTTAAGGGCTTTATGTTTGCCATAAGTATGCTTTAAATTGGGTTATGAAACTTAATGGTAAACTTAGCAATCTCTCTCTGAATCTCTAATAAGGAGAAAAATTAGACTGTTTTAATCAAATATTTTGGGAGTGTTTCTTTATGTACTGGCTGCGACCTGTGGATTTAAATTCATATATTTAGAATTTTTTTATAAATTATTTCTTAACCTGTATTTTTGTAATTTAGTTTTTACATTTATATGATTATGTTCATGTGTTTGTAAGAAAGTTGTAATAATGAGGGAAAACCTAATCGATGAGTTGAATTTCCACTCATGAAAAGATCGTCTGCTACGTGTAGTAAAGTAATTATAAGCGTATTATTAAATAAAATAGCGTTAAAACGTACATAAAATGTATTACTTATAAAAACTATTTAAAAATCAAAAACTTTTTTATATTTTGAAAAGTATAATGAAATACATTTTTTTTAATCTTTGTGATTCCGACGTTCATGTCGGAATTAGCAGACTTATTAACTATAGTTCCAAGATTTGAAAAATCATGTGCCAGTAATGTTTGTACCTAAAGCAGGTCATTACACTTTTTCTGTCTAGAGTAGGTCACATACGACTATTTTTATTGAGATAATAAACACATACTGCTTTACTATAAAATTAACTTCAATATATCAACAAACTGTATAGATTACGAGCTAGAAATCGACAACTTTTATACGAAATGTAGTTTGATTTATTATTTTTTGCATTGTTCGTTTAGTGTTATTTATACTACACTTTCTAAAGTATCATGAAATAATAGGTTTGCCAATATGAAAATTCAAATTTTACCTTCATAAGTGTTTGACTAATAATAGATTGCAAACCTAGACAAATTTTCTTTTTTCAAAACAGTCGGTTTAGTGGTAAAAACAAAATAAAACACGTTTTGGCTCGACGCCCTTAGCTTATCACTTATAGTCATACTATGTAGAGGCACATTTACTCACTCGTTTTAGTAAAATCAGAATCGTTTTAGGTTTTCTTCGTTGCGAGTTTGCACTATAAAAAACGTTTGTCTTAGAACAAAGAGTGTTTAAAATGTATTGAATGAATAAACGTGATTTAAACTAACATCTTGGCAACCTATAAACGAATATTTCTTTATAATATAAATATCTCGTCATTTTACGCAAAATTATAGCTGTTCACACGTAGTGTTGTGTGTGTGTTGTGTGTGTGTGTGTG
>JBAIZL010000010.1:24501310-24551310 GCA_036971475.1 Prosapia bicincta
GTTTTTATAATGGAGTGGAGATAGTAAAAGCTTAGTGTCAGAGCGAGAGTTTTAGTGCGTGATAAATGTAACTAGGCTTTTAGGCTGCTGACATATAGAAAGCAACTGGTGATGGCAACGCAACGCAAACTTGCTTTTTCACAGCAGTGTTGAATGCATATATTCATAATGAAGGGATGACTAGCAACGCGACTAGCGAGTGACACAGAAACTAGAGTTGCTCCGGTCACGACATGCTGTAAACTTGTTGCTTAGTTTCTTGGTTGCCAGCAGTATGTGTTGTGTTGTGCATTCGTTTCTCAAGAGTGCTATCTTATTTAAATAATTATTATTTTTATTTGTATATTTTGTGTTTCCGTTTCTTTGCATAATCATTTATTATACTGCTGTATCATGTCAGAAAAACAAAATATTGCTGATTCTGGTTATGATTTGTTTACCCTACAACTTCAAAACCTTATCAATGATTATCAACAATTTTGTTGAAAATATTTGAAATCGGCACTTTAACTATAAAATTTGATTTGTTTGAAAATTAATTTTCATTTCATTGCAATGTAATGTTGTTTTTAAGTTTGTAGTTATACATAAAAAGAAATACATATTACATGGGCAATTAAATTTAGCTGAGTGTTATTGCTAATTTTTCTCCAACTGAAATCGGTTGTCGCCAATTAGTTGTTTTTTCTTGATGTTCTCAAATACAAGACTTATAAGGTAGTCGTAACTGCTAATGCTCATACGATAATAATAAACAAAAATAGTGTAGGTAAATTCATAGGTTTTGTATAGCAATCTATTGACTTTGTCTAGCATGAATGACGTCATAGGGTTGTACACCGAGTTGTTTTTTGTAACGTTTTTGAAGATTTTTTCTTAAAATGTACACAAGTAGGCATCCTTCTCTGAGAACTAAAGTAGTAACATTATACGAACAATCTCTTAAGCCGACTAATAACTTTTCTAATACCAACTCAAGTTTACGTTGCATTGCCGTTACAAGTTGCTTTCTGTTTGCCCGCAGCCTTAGAGAACACAGTACTAGACAGTAATTAAAACTGCTGTAAATGTCAAGTTTGTAAATAATATTAGTCACAAAAATGCACGAATTATTAAGTATTTACTTAGTTAAAATTTCCTTGTAATTATTAAACTCCTGCAATGACGTCACAAGGTGCCTTCTGTTTGCCCGCAGCCTTAGAGAACACAGTACTAGACAGTAATTAAAACTGCTGTAAATGTCAAGTTTGTAAATAATATTAGCCACAAAAATGCACGAATTATTAAGTATTTACTTAGTTAAAATTTCCTTGTAATTATTAAACTACTGCAATGACGTAGCAATATATACAATTGTCTATATAATATGTACAAACATGCTGTGCTATTGAGAAAGCTTAAAAGACGAAAGAATTCTAAAGAATAATAAATCAAGGGTTGCTACAATTCAGAACAAAGTATTTTGTATGTTTGAAATTTATAAAGAACAATATTGTACCAATCTAATATCTCATTGGTTAAAAGTTTGAAATAAAACTTAAACTCACGTTTCGCAGTTTCAAAATGCGAGGCGTATAGAACAGTCTTAATTATTTTGTTGTAACACTTTTAGCTAGAAAAAGATTTATACTGCCTCAAATGATACGTATTCAGATTAAAATAAAATAGAGTACTAAGGATCAATCGAGTTAGCTTTTTTAGTAGTTTCATATTTTCAAGAACCAAAACCGCTTTAAATAAATTGAGTAATAATAGATTTGAAGTGAACAAAAACAAGAAGACGATGGCAGTTAGATGGGATGGAAGACGATGGGAGTTTAGAGTGGAGAAGACATCTAAAAGAGTCTCGAGCAAGTAAATTATCCCACCTGAAACCATAATGAAAAAATTAGTTTTGACCGCTGTAAGAAAAGGCTACTCAAAATCAAGAACATAACTAATCACTGTTTATCTGAAATAAACTGGGAAACTAATAATAAGTAATAAGAAAAGACAAAGTATATGTAATATGTCTTATATATCTAATACGTAAATAATAATATGTAATAAGAGTCTTGGTTGCTATACCTCTAAGGATGGTTAATAGGTAGCTGAAATGTACATCAGAATAAAATGAAAATATTTGTGGGTAGAGATCTTTGGATATTATTTATCATAGGTACTACCTTTTTATTCCTAAACAACTAAGACATTTAGGTAATGTTTTATTTGAATCATTTTCTAAAAAAAAAAATAATCTGTATAAAAGTATTTCATAAAATAACTTGGGTTATTCAAACACGTAAACATTCACCTTACATATAACTAGAAGAATATACGTGAACAACAATAGCAAGATCATATATTCAATTGTGTTAAATTTGGCTTTGCTAAACGTAACATAAGACTTATGTCTGTAACATAAAGAAATTATATTTATGTCTCTGAGCTAGGTATAGATTTAACTTGATATGTTAGGAATTTCTTTTGTGAAATTTCAGTCAAATATAATCAGTTCTGTCATAAAAATTCAATTAAAGTATTCTTTGTTGTTGTTACAACTCTACAGTTATAAAATTACTTGTGAGAATAATTTCAATGGAAATTAATAAGTTTAGTTATTTAAAAATGTTTAATTAATACACTAATCACACACACACACACACACACACACACACACACACACACACACACACACACACTACACACACACACACACACACACACACACACACACACACACACACATATATATATATATATATATATATATATTATTTGGCGCCCATTGATATTGTGATAAAAATACGAAAAAAACTATTTTGTATCTACAACAAACATATTTTCTCCTGCAGGCGCGCAACTATGTAATTTGTATATTATTAGAGAAAAAAACTTTGTGTTTAAGATAGTTTGAAGCGACATACTAATAGTAGCTGATTGCAGAATAGGCGAATAATAGATAGTATACACTAAATTATACACTTCGTTAATATAAATCTATTATGAATTTTCCCATTTAAAATGTAAATTGAATATCAGAAAAACACTAAATAACTATATATTCCTCATAAGTAAAAATGCCTATACTAACTCCAAGGTACTTTAAAAAAATTAAAATACTTTCTAATTTTTGTAACATTCTTTAGGAATGTTTAAAGTTTTGTTGATTTAGTTGCTAAGTAACTGTAAATTTTTAAATAAAGTAAGTAGTCTCACTTCACACTTTATTACTAGATGTTACTAAATAATTTAACTTTAAAATTTAGTACCAAAACCTTGTATTTTATCTAAACAATAGTGGACTAATAAAAGATATTTAGATGATGGACATCAGGAAGCATTGATTTGGAACTGAGTGACAGACCTATTATGAACCAAATGCAATGAAATTATCCACCAATATAACTCATATGAACCGCAAACTGTCAAACCCATTGTTATTAACTACAATTGGCAATTTCGGTTATCTACTGCGTTGTCGACAATTATTCGATTTTTTTTTTGAAAAGGAAATGGTTTGTAATTATCGAAATTAGTTTATCGTCATTTAGCAGTTTATAGTAAATAGACTGAATGTGATAAAAAAGTGTTGGTCTAAAACTTTATTGCGGACAATAGACAGCCTATAAAAATATAAAATAGGTGCTTACAAACTTTTAAATTTATAATAACTATCTTAGTATATTTTAGTGTCTACTTTTATTTTCTATTATACAGGTGGCGCACATAAAACCAGGTAACTTGGCAGATATTGTATAATGTTTATACCAAATCAAGGCAAATTCCCCCTTACCGTGAACAATCTGTAAATGTGAAGGTCATTGTGGTGTAGGAAACCCCCCCGATGTAGGTTGGTTACTCTGCACAGTGCCACCGTATTCAGTGGAACCGAGTTTTTATTGCAGAGCGCTATGTCCGAAGCGGTTCTATTAATTAAACGCGAGCAAGATTTCGTGGTAAATACCCAGAGTGTATTATTTTTGGCAAGACGATGGTTCATGTGTTGTTACAAACATGGCGTAGTACAAGAGCACAATTGTAAATGCATTGAAAAATAAGCCTAATTAAGTCCAAACTTTTGTAGTTGTTGCAGACATCACAGCTCGTATAGAACAAAGTCCGTAAGTTGACTCAGCATTTATCACAGCAAGTGGGTGTGTGACGCAGATCTTGACAAAGTTCTACACACTATTTATTGTATTTGTAAATAATTAAAATAATCCAAGATATGTCATAAATAAACAGATTTAATTTTAATTGTGTTGCATTTATTTACGGTGGTACTTTTATGCGCGTCATTCTCCGTATTATTGACAATGTAAATTGAATGAAATTGATTCAAGGTAGGGTAAGACCGCGCAGCTAAGTCAAATTAGGCTTTACCGTTTTATTTTATACAAAATGTAAAGACAAATACTGCAATGAAACCTTCTACCCTGTATTGTCAAACTATAACTTTATGGTATCTTATACCTAAATAGTTTTTTATAGTTTCGATTTTTTCTTTGTACTTGGAAAACGCATCCTTGCCCTACTAGGCGAGTTAGAATGAGCAGATAAAGGGGGCCAGACATGTACGTAACATTATGTATCACTGTTTACTTCTAGTAAAACTGTAATACAAAATATGTTTATCAATGAATATAATTATATAATTGTACAACCTTGTAACTGAACAACAGTATTTACAAATCGTTTAATTTTAAATAAAATAGTTACTAAACCAAATACAAAGTTATTTAAATAAATTTACACCAAATAGTTGTAAACAAATCCTATAAAATATTTTTAGCTATTCTAATAACAATGGAAACTAATAATAAAATTATTACAAAATTCATAAAACTAAAAATGCCAAAAGTCAGAATCTGTCTAGCTTCTAGCAATACTGCTTCACTGTAAGTAATCCTCTGAGAAGTTCTCACACGTTTATAAACCATAGATGATATGAAATCCATAAATGTAGGAACTTAAGAAGTAGAAACCCCATTATTGTAAAATCACTAATGGAGGAGTTGTAATTTGGAAACTGAATTAAGAAAATCTAACGAACGACCAATTTTATGTTTACTCAACTGTTCTTCGAGTTTGGAAAGAACTCTTTTCAACTTTTATTTTGAGATTAAGGTTCCATTGTGGCGACCACCCCAAAAATAGAAAGTAGGAATGGATGTAAACAGATTGTTGAATTTTCCAGGTGTGTTGAAGAAAGGATTAGGCTCGTAACGAAAACAAAAGATGTTAGGAGTCAATAGCTACTACAAACATTTGATAGCTGGATTTACCAGATATTTCTTGAGTAAGGATTTCAAGTGTTGGGGCTAATGTATCCAGGTATAAAGTGAAAGTATTAGGTGCTCATGCCTAGCCCTTCTATTCTTAAAATAATTACAAAATATAAATAGAGTTATTTACCAGGGAACAATAGTGTATTTGATAATAGGAAATAACTACCTTGGTTCTCAAAGCATTATCACCAAAAGTTAGTAGCACTTATTTTATTAAAATATTTTACGCTAGAAATCTATGGCTGATAAACTTGAAGCTTTTTCTTATTTAAAACAAATGTCATGATATATTGGAGTATATATTGAATTAAACTTAGAGGCGTATATAAGGAGAATGGGAAGTAATAGAAGGAATAGAAAAAAGATTGTGTTAATAGTACTTAAGTAGGTTTAGTAGATAAATAAAAGAAAAACTGATTGGACGAATAGTTAGGGATTTTTAAATAATAAATAAGGCCAACATATTGTATTTAGCAGTAAATATACATATTTGATGCTTTCGGGTGTCTGTGAAATGTAAATTATATTTTACTAGGAATTCAAAAGAAGTGAAACGTATTCTTGCATTTTTAGAAGAATTAAAGTATATAAACAGTTAATGTTGAGCGTGTGTATAGGCTACGTTAATGTTGAGTGTGTGTATAGGCTACGTAAATGTTGAGCGTGTGTATAGGCTACGTAAATGTTGAGCGTGTGTATAGGCTACGTATCGGGTTTTATATATATAAAACTAATTCTCATTACTTCTCTATTTTTTAACTCATATTTTCTTTGGTCATAAAAAGATTTATTTTTGAGATTTCGCTGAAATTTTTATGTATGTTTTTATTAGGATATATACAGGACGCAATGGCCTATAAAGAGGATTTTAGCCCCTTGTCGGTATTTTTATGCACCGAGAGAAATATTTTTATGGTGCGTATGCAGTAATGTATTTTTTTATATAAGGAACAGGTTTAGGCCTACATGTAATGAATACCCATCGTAGTTTTCAAAAAGAAAAGAACAAAAGACACCTACTTGCAACACTGGGGGAAATTACAGTGACTCACTGCTCTGACGTCTGGTCTCACTGTCCAGGGTATATAGAACATATAGAAACGAATAAATGCAAGTTTCTGGAGAAGACATAGATACATAGGATCACAGAAGAACAGACAGATTCAACGGAATAATGAGTGTAGAGATATCACTTACAGACTCCATAGAGAGAAAGCAGTTTTCATTGTAAGGTCATATGAGAAGAATGAAGGATGATAGATTACCATTAAAAACCTGGAAATGGATCCAGAAAAGACGAAGGAGAGGAAGATCAAAGAAATCATGGTGTAGTGGGATTAGTGTAGCTATGAACAGAAGAGATATAGAAGAAAAGGTAGATTCATGGTAAAACAAGAAACAATGGTGTTCGAATTGCTACAAACGCTTCTCGTCTATTTTCAAACACTACTGAATTTCTAGTATAAAGAGTGCAATAGTTTTCATAATGAAATACATTAGCTTAAACGTAAACGACACTACTAGTATCCCATGATTCTCTGTATTATGGGCTTAATATTTATGAGTTATATTCAATGAATTATTTCAGTAACTATCTTTTCCCGTTTGAAAATAATGTATTTTCTACATGCTAGCACTTGAGTAATGGTAGCATGCACACACACACACACACACACACACACACACACACACACACACACACACACACACACACACACACACACACTCACACACACACTGAAACGGTCTGAATTAACGTTTCAATTAAGAAATTAATAATTTCTTATTTTTTAAATAACAAGTTTAATATTTAAATAATAAGGTTTAAATTTATGGTATAATAAACATAGTAAAGAGTCAAGAAGTCAGTAAAATTTTGAATAAGTATTATTAAGACAAATTAAAAATTATGATAGCATGAATAGTAATAACTAGCTAAATTTGACAAACGAGAGTGAAGTGAAAAATTTTCTAAGTGCCGAAAAATGCTAACTTGAGAACTAGGCCACGTAGAACTATCATCGACATTTTGAGATGACCAGAAAAATTCATAATAAACAGTAGTGAAAACAGAATTTAAAAAACTCAAATAATAAAAAAGTTACAGCCGTTTAAAAATAATAGACATTTTTCAGTGTTCTAAAACAGATAACAAAATTATGCAGGTTAAAACTAATACGTTGTCCAACCCGCCCGTACAAGAAACAAGCACGGAGATAGAGACGAGCTGATAGGGGAGGGGAAGGGTGACACAGCCGCAATAAATACAGGAACTTATGGACCTGTAAGGCATTCTGAAAAAAATTTTAATACGAGGTGCTAACGGTCGTTATGTCGGTCAGCGCCTAGGACAATCATCACCAGGCCAGATGGGACCAAAATAGCCACGTTCCTGCCGTCTACTTCCATCGATTGCGAGGGCTCCAGACTCAGCCTCCAGGACGTGGAAATGGAGAAAGACTTCCATCGACTGACCAGGGATGGCAAATTCCGATGTCCAGGGACCAGGGAATCCAGACGAGAGGACTCCAGGACCGGCAAGGAAATCCTTGGCAAGTAATTTTCTCTATTATATCCGAATTAACATCAAATTTAGTCAGTTAAATTTATTAAATTCAAACTACCAATTAAACTTAAACAATGACTTCATTCTATGTTGAATAGTTAAATAAATCTTAAAAGTAATAAAATTAAATAGTATAACAAAATTGTTGAAATAATGAATAATAAATATTAAATTTACAAAGTGGTTTTGGCCATAAGCCAATCATTTTCAAGAAGACCAAATTTATTGAATCATATAAACTTTAAAATTATTTATAATAAAATGTGAATTTACCAATTCAATCTTGAAATAAGAAGATACCATTTTTTATTATGTTAAATGTGTAAATATAATTAATGAATTGTATATGAAATGTAGGAGTTAAATATGTGAAAATTAACGAACTTTTAATTAATAATTTGGGAAGAGCTAAATATGTTTTATTTGAAAAGAAAATTAGTTTAGTTTAAATCAGTAATTAAATGCATTATAAAAACTTACAGTATTTAAATTTATCCTGTGTTGAACAACCAATAAAACCTTTTAGTTTTTTCCAACTGATAAATAATGATTATAAAATCAGAGTACAGTTTTAATTATATTTCATTAATTAATAAATATATAAAATTCAGAACCTAATGTTTTTTCAAACGAGTTCTCTCCTGAGGACAATGTTATTGAGTTATTCTAAAAATTAGTTGGTTTTTTGTATTGAAGCCCAGAGACGATGTCTACTGGCAGATCATGTTTAAAGAACACATGAGCCTTTTAAAATAGATATCTAAGACATGATCATATTTTGCACGTCTCCTTGCTGTGCCTGCAGATCTCATGAAGTGGTAAGATTCTTTGAAAATTTTGTGTGTTCATATAAATGTTGTTTCTTTCCAGCTGACTACTTTACTGACATGTGTGACTAAATACAGACCTAACAAACCTGCCAACCGACTTAGGGGAGGTCATACAATCGTTAAGGTAGATGTCAGCGGGAATAGACTTGCATTTGGGCGTGGTACATTACGCAGGAACACAAGACAACATTTAGGGATCTTAACACGGTACACAAAACGGTGTGAGCAGCAGATATATAAATATATAATAAATATATTATTCTGCAAAGGGGGGGACGTTGCAACACACACACACACACACACACACACACACACACACACACACACACACACACACACACACACACACACACACACACACACACACACACACACATACACACACATACACACACATACACACACACACACACACACACACACACACACATACACACACACACACATACACACACACACACACACACACACACACACACACACACACACACACACACACACACACACACACACACACACACACACACACACACACATACACACATACACACACACATACACACACACATACACACATACACACACACATACACACACACATACACACACACACACACACACACACACACACACACACACACACACACACACACACACATACACACACACACACACACATAAACACACACACACGCACACATGCATTTAAGATTTCTCTATGTAAGAATTCACAATGAATTTTAAGTCATTATTGACTCAGAAAATCTGTATTTGTATAACAAACAGTGTGGTAATAATGAATCAACATGTAAATTAATTTGCAGACTGGAGCCACAAAACACTGCGTAGGGTGGTAATTTTATGCTAAACACCGTTAGAACCTCAGTGAATTAGATAAACATATTTATCTGTGTCTCTCCAACTAATAATCTACCTATTGGAGATCCAGCTCTGTTGAAGATACCAACAGTCTTCCTAATGTAATTCATGATAATATGTAGTATTTGTGTGATAAATTTCACCAGTCCACAAGTTTCTCTTGCTTTGAGAACTGATCTCTCATTTCAGTGACAGTTGTTGCTTAACTATTTCACTACTCGTCGCTGCACTAGGTCAGGACGGGTTCTTAAATTACTACAATTGGCATACAGCACAAAGTTACCCGTATAAGCTAGTGCGATTGGCTGTCTATCATCTCTATCCCACTGTAATTGAAATACGTCTATGTAACAGTAATAATTGTCAACCATATTATGCATCGATACGCCAGATATTGCTTTGAATAGACTCCTGGTGGGGTTTAGTTTATCCTACTAAGAGTAAATCTTAGTTTACCTTAAACGACTTAAACCATTTATTATCTTAAACCAATAAATCCAACAATGGTTCCTTCTCTGACCAACACGTTTATACAACGCTGTTCTACTTTCTTCTTACTTAATGAGACTGTCCTAATAAAGATAAACAGTAAATGGTTTTTGAAATTATTAATATAAATACTTCATTTCTGTCGGGAATATTTCTATATATCTGAGTACAGTTTTCTGCCATTCCTAACGTTGCAATATTCTCGTCTGGTGACGCATTTCAAAGTAACTCCAATTTCAAAATTTAGAGTACGATTTAAGTTTTGAAAATGAAGTTACTCCGAAACGCGTTCACAGAGGAGAATATTGTGACGTTAGAAATGGCAGAAAACTCTACTCAAATATACAGTAAATGGTTTTTATTGAGTTAATACAAACCTTGAAAATGAGAACATTTAGCCTAACTTTATAAAACATCACGGCAAAAAATTAGTTTTTAAAAATGAGTGAATATTAGCTATATTTTAAATGAAAATATAACTAAGTTTTATGTTTTACAAATAAATTTTCATGGATATTTTTGTATCCTATTCTCTGAAATTACAAGAAGAATGTTATCGTTAAATAAATCTTGAATGACAATTTTTTAAACAAGAAAACAAAATTACCGTGCGAGACCATAAAGGGATATGCCTATGTTTTAATTGTTACTATAGGTACACTCTCCCCCTATATAACTTATATCTTGTTCAAATTTTCAATCTCTAATAAAATACTTTTTATTAATCCACTCAAATTCAAATTAATTTAAAAAAAAATTGTAGTGGATGGCAATTGGTACTAACACAGTTTTTTCAAATATTATTTCATCAATTAAATTTAATGAATTAAGTTGAATTTTATATTGGAGAAAAATGTTTCACAAAACGAGCAAAGTATGTAATATAGTTATTTCGTCGCATTTTACTTAAAATAAGTCATAACATATGATTTATAAAACAGTTGATTTTATGCTATAGGTAATGCGTTATAACAGCTGTTTTAACTCATAGGTTATGTTTCTATATTTATAGTAATTGTAACTATTTATTAAAAAGCACAGAAATAAAACTCTTCTCTGTTGACCAAACTATAAATTGACTTTAAAAATGTTTGTAGCGTTAGACCATATCCAGTGGGTTGTGACTTGCAGTGAGAAACGGACAATCCTTAAACACATGTTACATAAAAGAGAAGAAATTTTTGTCCAGCTTCCACTTATGACAGAGACCCTTCCCTCCAGTTGTAAACACGTAAAGCCTTTCAGCGCGTTGCGTTATTACTGACGTTTAGTAATATTTATTGCGAAACGAAGCTTTTTTCTTAAGTTTTGGCTCTAGAACTGCTAAAACATCTTTTGCACCCTGATTATTCGATCCAGGTTTGGCATTTGAATTGATTTTGTATACGAGGATTAATTTATTAATTCTATAAAAAATGTTATACATACATATATTAAATACACTCTCTTTCTCTCTGTCACACACACACACACACACACACACACTGTCTCTCTCTTTCTTAAACACACACACACACACACAACACATATTTTCATTACTATAATAATAGAAGCAACCGCACTTTATTATATATATATATATATATATATATATATATAGGCCTATATATATATATATATATATATATATATATATATATATAGGCCTATATATATATATATATATATATATATTACTGTAATATGTTAATCTAAATTATTAAACTGTAACCTAATCCAAAGAGTAAAATATTGTAACTCTTGCGCCCCTAATTCTACTCTTTGAAAAAGAGAGAGTTCCCATTGGGACAGATTCTACTGTCTCTACGATGTACTCAGGTGATGGCTTATATGATATCAGTCAGTTGCTATAAGGCCCACCTAGAGTTAACTGTTGATTTTAACTTTTTGGAATCACATGAGTTCAACTAATTACATAATGGAGTAAATACTCCAGCTCTGCTGGGAAGCCAGGTATAATAAAATTTCTCAACGGTAGAAGCTAAATTAAATATCTACTATCCACAGCTCATTGCATAACTTTTGTGTATGCCTATCTACCATCTATCTACATATGTAAACATTCTTCCATCCTATCTATCTGTCTATATGTCCGTCTATTCATCTATCTATCTATCTATCTATCTATTCATGTATCTATCGATCTATCTACTTATTTATCTATCTATTCATCTATCTGTCTATCTATCTTTCTATTTATGTATCCATCTATTATCTATCTATCTATTTGTAATCTATCTATCTGATTATCTATTTATTTATCTTACCTCACTTCATAACGTAAGAAGGGTTGAATATTTCATAATTATTTTTGATGATGATTAGTTTTCATGTTGTGGTGATTTTAATGGAATGTTGATTGAAGCTTCCCGATGAAAATTGGCTTTAGTGTTCAAAGGATTAATCTCAGATATGCACAGTTTTTACAGAAAAGCTGAAAATGTTCTAAATGTGAATTTTATGGCTATTTTTCATTGATGCTGTTAAGATTTAAACATTTACCTTATATTTATTTACTATTTACATTGGTTGGTTTTACCTACTACGTGTAAGATAATAAGTTTTTAATTGCATATTTGATATTGTAATTTATTATTGAACAATTATTACTTTATTAATATCTATTAAGTTTTATTTCGCGATTTTGTCTTTCATTCAATTCCTTCTTTTTATCGATAATTCTTGCTAGTTAGCAACTAAACGTGATCCCAATACTGTATAGAATAATATAGCGTTGAAATAGTTTCACATTGTGGATTATTGATTGCTTTTATTGTATTTATGTTAACTAAAGCTATCTATTTAAAATAAATGCATATATGTATATAACCCCCCCGCCCTCTCTCTCTCCCTCTCTCTCTCTCTCTCTCTCTCTCTCTCTCTATATATATATATATATATATATATATATATATATATATATATAGATAGATAGATAGATAGATGTGTATATATACATATATAAACATAGCTAACCAAAAACTCGGGCTGCACAGAAATAAGTTTTTGTGGATTAGAAAAATAGGAGTTTTAATAAACACTAATACAGTCCTATAATTAAGATTGCACAAAATAGGTTTATAGAAATTTATATGAACATTTCTTGGAAGGCCGACTCATTTCCTATGCATACCGTATTTATATGAATATTTCTTGGACGCCCTTTTTTTTCATTCTTAATTTGATTCGGTATCTATCTATATTAATCTGTTTTCGTCTTTGCTGTCCGCACCATACAGCATTAGTCATTCTAATTCTACTAAATTTATTAAACCTGGAACTTTGTCTTCATTTGACGCTTTAATTAGTTATTTTGTTGGTTATTTATCTATTTGTTTGGGGCAAGTATTTTCCCAAGGCTTTTATGGATAATCACCGATATCTTGGCTCCAGAGGTCTCGGCGTTTTACCTAATGAAACTTCATATCATTTTCGTTTATTATTATTATTCATATTTTAGGATAAATGTTCTGTGTACTCTATCCTAATAACATCCTTTTGTACTGTGTCGTGGGATGAAAATGTCTTAGGTACGAGTTTATTGTTACTAACTGGTTCTTCCTCCTTATATACATTTTTCCTTCCCATAAATATTTCAGCAATTTTCTTTTTCCCAAATATCAAATACGTGTACTTTTGTATACAGTACCTTTAATTTGCATCTTTCTTTAAAGTTGGCAATTATTCTACTTGTCCTTTTGTACACAGTACCTTTAATTTGCATCTTTCTTTGAAGTTGGTAATTATTCTACTTGTCCTTTTGAGATTAGAAGATATTTAATCTTTAATTAATATATTTTGACACCTATCATATCTGACTGGAGTTTCCAACTCATAACAATCGATTTATTTTAGAGTATCTAATATAAATATTTTGATTATTGTTGTTTAGGTTGGAAATTCCCGTGCTAATTCGTTTTAGGTTTCAATTTGCTATCTCTTTCGTTTTTTAAAGTTTAAATTATTAGGGTACTACTATTGAATGTATTTATGTATACTTGAATGCATTCCTTATGTAATCGTGTTCCGATTTTCGATAATAGTTTCTATAATCTTTATCTTGAGGCCGAGTCATATGACTTGTTTAGGCTTATAAGTGGGAAATTTATTTTCTTATTTTATCCTTATTTCCAAAATAAATTTTTTTATGGTTTAATTTATAATTCTCCCAACACTCTGGATCCCTTATAGTTGTTACAGGGCTTTCACTATAGTTTTTGCTTGATTTTCCCTTCTGAATATTTTCTCCATTAAGAATTCGTTTCACTTAATTATCCACAGCTTTCTCAACAAACTTAAAGAATCGACAGTTATTTTTCTCAAAACAGTTATTTGTGGTACAATACGATACAATGCCAAAATACTCCTAAAATGTAAGAAATAAAACTGCCGTCGCGCCACCATGCTACAACCGGCCTGTTTCTAATACTCCTAGTCTAGGCACGCGCGCGTCGTATTTTCTTGTCATGTTTTACTGTCAATTGCACTTGGTGTTATGTTTTTCTCAAAATATACAATCCCGATCAATTTGCAAGTTTACGTTTACGATAATAAACAAACATTTATACCCTTTGAATTTACATTTAAACTTTCAATGAGGATACATTTTTTGTAATAGTTTGTTTAATATTACAGCTATTTTACTGTAGCTAAAGAGCCACAAAAACGATAGGAACACGTTAGATTGATGGGATGTCCACCTGGAAATATTGGTTATATTGTAACGGTTTGGCTCTTGCAGCAGGACAGTCTTCACGCTTTTATAGAAGATTGATAAGAAAACATCTAAATAACACGTAGATTGACAGATAAATCGGCTCGTCTAACATATTCCAGTACTCCACTCAGGACGTTCACACCTATATACAACCCTCTCAGCCAAACACATTTTGAACATATATATATATGTATAATATACACTCGTATATCGTCAGCAGTTGCTGGCCGATTTCTAAACTTTGCCTCTATGCTTTCGTATTGTACCAGTGTTCCACCAATAACTTCACTTATGGTTTTATTGATAGTTTCTCCCCTGTGTCTTCCCTTTCTTCTTCTTTCCGATGGCGTCTATTCCAAAGGAATCCTGGGTAAACTTTCCTCTATTATTCTCGTTACGTGTCCGAACCATATCAGCCGTCTCCTCTGAATCCCCTCAACGACTATCTCCTTCTTCTCTATTATGCATCTAATGCTTTCATTTGTCCTATATTCTCGTCTAGAGATTTGAATTGTTCTATGAGCGTCCATTTCTATTGCGCTTGATCTTCCTCTTGTCTGCTTCGCCATCGGAGAAATTGGCGCATTTGGTAAAAATGCTTAAAAGGAAATATATTAGCAAATAATTTTTTTTCAGTGTGCTAGCTTTCTGCGGGCCGTAGGTTGGTGACCCCTGCTCTAGACTCTAATCTTGAATGTCTACAACTTTTAGACTATTCTCGTTGTAGGGCCGAAAGTATTTGATTAGTCTAGTTTCATTCATCCGAGAAACTATAATTTGCTATTCACCTCTAATTTCCATAAGATAGGTGTATACTGCAATATGTTATCAGTTCTCTTTTAAAACCAGTATACACAGTATATACGAAATTCCTCCTTCTATATACTCCCACCTTTTAATATCCATTTATCATTTATAATATTATAAATACACATTTAAGAAAATGTAATAGTTTTCACAATTAAACTATTATAAGGAATAAGAGGTTTATTCGTTAAAATATAATTAATTTTTGTCTTACGCTTTAAAGTTATGATTTTAAAATGCAAAACCTCCAACTTTTCAAAAATATATTACAAGTAAATAATAGGGGTAGTTACTCTAATTTTAGAAAATATATAAAATCTATTAAACATTTATCACGAGTTAAGCAACTGTTCTTAGAAATATATTTTATTGTAATAAAGTAAATACATTCCAAAAGATATTTTTGAGTTTCCCTCTACGTATACTTTTATTGATTTTTAATATTTACGAGTGTTTATGTTAACTATGGAGATTAAGACACTTTAAAATTAATGTATACGACTAATTTTTAAACTCTTGAAGCCTTAATTATTCAAAATAAGGCTTTAAAAACTCAATAGAGAAAACAAAAAACCAAAACTTTTGTAAGAACGTTTTATTAAAACTTGCTTTATTAAAGACAGATAATACTTAAAAGAGAATCGTAATTTCCAATTATTTTGAGGCTGTAACAATGTCAACAGCTCGGGAAATATATAATAGCACTCTCAATCTCCGTCTATTTAATTTACATAAATATAAAATTCACGACTCTTGCCCAACTCTCTTCTACAGAGATCACAATTTGCATATTTACCGAGGTAGGAAGCGGTGGCAGAATCTTACGGGCTACATTTTAAATGATGCACACAACTTTTACGAATCGGGAAAAGGGAAAGTATTTAGGATACACATGACCATGGAGCCTAAGCAGTCGTGCTCTTGTGAAAGCTAAATATAAGTGTTATAAACCTCGTATGATTGGAACTCGTGCATGTGCTTTGAAGAAATAAACTTGCGAAGATATGAGTATCAGTTTATATAATAGTAGCCAAGAATATATCTCTATGTAACTCTAGTTTTGTTGTCTATGGTTTGCGGTGACCTTTTAACTGGGAATACCTCAGCTTCTGAACCTAATATCACCCACGGTTACTGACTTCATTTGTGATTACTTAATTTACTACTGACTACGAACAAGCGCCAATTAAAGTGTACAACTGTACAACTCGTTCTCCAAGAGAACAAGCTTTAAAATTAAAGTGTACAACTGTACAACCCTTTCTCCAAGAGAACAAGCTTTAAAATTAAAGTGTACAACTATACAACCCTTTCTCCAAGAAAACAAGCTTTAAAATTAAAGTGTACAACTGTACACCCCTTTCTCCAAGAGAACAAGCTTTAAAATTAAAGTGTACAACTGTACAGCCCTTTCTCCAAGAGAACAAGCTTTAAAATTAAAGTGTACAACTGTACAACCCTTTCTTCAAGAGAACAAGCTTTAAAATTAAAGTGTACAACTGTACACCACTTTCTCCAAGAGAACAAGCTTTAAAATTAAAGTGTACAACTATACAACCCTTTCTCCAAGAGAACAAGCTTTAAAATTAAAGTGTACAACTGTACAACACTTTCTCCAAGAGAACAAGCTTTAAAATTAAAGTGTACAACTGTACAACCCTTTCTCCAAGAGAACAAGCTTTAAAATTAAAGTAAAATAAATCCACAAGATGCCACCTGTCACAAATATTTTGTTAACCTGTTGAGAATTAACATTCTGTTACGTAGACATTTATGTATTACTTTAAATGTGAACATTATCCACCGTGAAAATCTGTGTTTTATTGCTTATTTCTACTGAATTAGATGCTTAAATAATGTGTGTGTATGTGTGTGTGTGTGTGTGTGTGTGTGTGTGTGTATGTATGTGTGTGTGTGTGTGTGTGTGTGTGTGTGAGTGTGTGTGTTGTTGGAGGCCATCCTTTTTATCGCTCTCTGACATTTTTGTATCGGCCCACAATTAAAAGAATTTTTTTGTCTTACTATTTTGTTCCTGTAATTTTGCGTGTTTTTTAAAAAAAAGATTAAACGTGTTTATACCTAGAAACTCAATTTGTTTGATGGTTTGCGTTATATACGAAAATTGAATTTTCCTTTCCTCAGATTTACATTCAGTGTTACACTACGACACAATAAAGGGTTCTCTATAAGGAAATACTTATTAGAAAATAAAAAATTCTGGTTTTTAGTATCAACGTACCATCATAAACCAAATTAATAAATGAGTAAAAATAAGTGAGATCAAGCTTTTGAAATTTTATTAAAATATCGTTTCTCTATTTTGTCAGTTATAAAAATTTTATTTTATAGAGTTGGAATATGTCAATGTGCGAGTTACCTATTTTTAATTATTTATTTTTATTATTTGTAACAATATTTTACTGAATTCAGAATTTGGCAAAATAATACAAATATTTACAATTTACAGTAAATTGTTTTTATATTTTACAAATTTTATTTGTATCAAGCTATACAAGGAAATAGTGTAAAATATACTATTTACATTTCTATTATTTACTAAATACTAAGAAGCAGGAGAATTACAATATCGTAAGTTGTTATGTACCAAAAGTGTTTCTTGTATGTAAATTAAAACTATATATATCAGCAAAAACACAAGGTTAGATCTTATTATAATTTTACCATCGTTTAACATTTATATGTAAATAAATGTATTGATATTTAAATTATTATATGTGAAATATATATACATTTCATAAACAAGAATACTTTTAATGAATATATTTATGCAAAGCTTTTCGCCGATAAAATAGTATCAGCATCTTCAGGAAAATAATTATCTAATAAAATACTTTTACAAAATTAAATCATATGTACTACAAAGAATCATATGTTTATAAGTATTGCACTTTATGTAAATTTTTCTATAACATCAATGACTTTATAAATAGTTTGGTGCCTTGATCTCACTTGAATTTGTTCATCAATTAATTTGTCTTTAACTTTATGCTTATAAATTTCCAATGTTTCAAATATATTCATTTTTAATCCTTTATTTAATTCTTTTATTAATTTCATATTTTCTATTTCCGGAAACTCATGTCCATTATTAATACAATGCGTAGCTAAATTGGATTTGTATATATTTGGTTTGATATAAGCGTTTAAATGTTCTTTGTATCTTTCTTTTAATTTCTTTTTTGTTTGTCCTACATATAATTTATTACAAGTTTGACATTTTATGTTATATACTCCATTTCTTTCGTGCATATTATTTTGATTTTTGTTATTGTTTATTAAATTTTTAATTTTATTATCAGTTTTATATGTAATTTGTAAATTTGTTTCTTTAAATAATCTTGTAATTTTATTTATTTCGTTACCAGTGAATGTGAAAGTTGTCCAAATATTTTCTCTCTTATTAGGTACAAAGTTATTTTCGAGTTTCTGTTTTCTTATTATATTATTATTTAATTTATCTATAGTTTTTCTTTTATATCCATTTTCCAAACCAATTTGATATATTATATTTTTCTCTTTTATTTGATCATTTAAATTCATTGGTATTTTATGCAATCTATGTGGTAAATTATAAAGCGCTGCCATTTTTTGATTGTATGGATGATTTGAATAATTAGGTATTATTTGATTTGTCTGCGTTGGTTTTCTATATATGTTATATTCAAATGATTCTTTATTTCTAGTAATTGTAATATCTAAATAATTTAGTTTATTTTTTAATTCAAATTCATGAGTATATTTGATATTTTTGTGTATATTATTTATACATTTTAATATTTTGTCTGCCCTTGGCAAAGAAGCCATTCGTCGTCGAGCCTCCCAGTAGAGACCAGACAACTGTGGAGTTATGTTCGCCAGTTAGGGGCACTTTGGCAGATGGTCGCCGTTCATTCTTTCTCCTAGACATAGGGGACAGATGTCAGTGTCCACCAGACCAAGACGGTGAAGATGTGCTTGGAGGTAATCATGCCCAGTACAAGTACGAAATTGTGCGACGGCAGCCGCTCTGCTTAGGTTTCGGGGGAGAGGCCTATTCAACAGTAATGTTTCCCACTTCTTTCCTCTACTTGCCTCCAAGTGAACTGATTTACAGTGTGGTCTGACTGCAGTTTCTACATGGCTTTTAGCAGATGTTAAGCTGACAAGGGAAATAGGCTGTTGCACGTTTGCTCAGTCCTTCACTAATTTGTCGGCTTTTTCATTACCAGGGATTCCCACATGACTTGGAATTCACTGGAGGTGTCTTCTATGAGTTTTGCGAGACTTTTCCTACCTTCTAATTGAAAATATGGTTATATATATCCTGAAAAATATAAAATTTCCATAAATAGTTGGACAATCTTTTGAGAATTGTTAATTAAAAAAGTTTACAGAGATAATTGGTTTTTTGTATTTTAAAATAACATGTTAATCACAAGTATATCAGTTTACATAAATGGTGTAGTATGGGTTTAGTTAAGCCTTGTGTAACAGAAAGCTCTTTTTTTATCTTCTTTGCAAACATTTTTAGTATTACTATTTATAGAAGAAAGTTTATATTATGTACAACACTGTAATTATATTTTAACATTTTATTTTAGAAATTTGACCCAACAGATACTATATACCTTTTTTAGTCATGTCCTAAAATATTGTGTGTATAAATTATATTTTAATAACTGATCAATTCACAATGTATCAGTGTACAACTGCCAATTTATAAACTTAATTCCTACCAGATTAAATCTAAAGTTAGTAGCAATTAGACACTGAAACTCCGATTCCAATTTGCAAATGCTGAATAATCAAACATTCCTTTTGTTACTTTGTGAGAAATAAAGACTGAATCAAGGATAGAACGCCTTAAGGTAAAAATTAATTTAAAGTCAAGAATTTAAATATTTAATGAAATGGCTTTTCTTCAAATAATTTAATGTTCTTTGTAAATTAAAAAAAAAATTACCGTTGTTGATTTATTATGTACGATTGTTACCTTGACGCAAATTTAGATACTAAGTTACAGCATAATCTGTCTCCAAACTATACAAGTCTGATTCATTGTTTTTAATAATTTTTCCATTTGTAATTCACAACCATTTTTACTTCATCTTTTACTTTCTCAACGCATTACTTTAGGAAGGAGTTCTGTAATTGTTACTGCGGCACTTAACGCCCTTCTCGTTACATTTAGCTAACATTTATTTCAAAACAGAAATTTAAGTCTAATTTGTCTAATTGTATTATCTTTTAAATAC
This sequence comes from Prosapia bicincta, assembly GCA_036971475.1. Taxonomy (NCBI): domain Eukaryota; kingdom Metazoa; phylum Arthropoda; class Insecta; order Hemiptera; family Cercopidae; genus Prosapia; species Prosapia bicincta. The sequence continues at coordinate 24,522,124 of JBAIZL010000010.1, forward strand.
TTTCGTATGAGTTCGTGTTAACACAATCTCGCACTTCTCTTCTGTGAAGCTATGTAAATCCAGAAGGTCTAGTTACATACTACCTGCATAAATATGGTGAAACGACTTTATGAAAAAAAAGTTATTTAATTTGTCTCAATATAGAATGACTTCAAATTAATTAAATTATATTTTAACTCAACACTTTTTAAAACTCCTTAAGGATTCTAATGGCAAACATTTTCACCATAGATTTTAAATGACCAAACCCCTACTTTACTATAGATTTGAAATTACCTTTCCATCCTATTTCAGTGGATAAAGAGTTTTATATCCATATAAATTGTAAATATATATAAATTTATATGTAATTGTATATATATATTATTGTATATATATATATATATATATATATATATATATGTGTGTGTGTGTGTGTGTGTGTGTGTGTGTTTATAATATATATATATATATATATATGTAAATGTCTCTTTAACATTTTGTTGCTATTCAACTTCACCTGAGCTACTAGTTTTACACAAAAACATCTGAACATTTACTGATTTGTTAATCGTACACTTGCAGCGTACACCATGTTGCTTCTAAGGTTTGGCCATGGCAATGTGTATGTGTCTGTTCGTGTTACCGCGGACAAACTTATAGGTTTGGGGTAGGTGCCGAGCATCACCTTCCAACAAGTTCAGAATACACTAAAAGTAGCCGTATTTACATATTTTCCACCTTATTTGGATATGGTGATGGGAACTATTGTAGGTCTGAAACGCACCAGTTCAACCGAGGTCAAAGTATGACCCCACCCGAGTTACCAGATCCTGGTACCTGTGTTGCGTCGAGCGTGATCTTCCAGTGGATATATCTATGGACTTTAAGTAAAGATCAAGCAAAATGTTCAATAATAACATAATCTAATAATATATATATATATATATATATATATATATATATATATATATATATATATATAATTACTGTTTACCTGTAAGATTAATTTATTATTTAGCTACTGTACAACTTAAAAATCTTGATTTGAACTTTTTACTTCAGCTTGTATTGATGGTTGGAAAAAGTATAGAAATTTTATATAGTTGGTTACCACAGGATAATTTGAAAAATTGATTCTTTTATATCTTGATTTAATGAAACTGAAATTCAAATATAAAAATAAAATCTTCTCTTCTTAATATGTTATAAAAATTTATAATAATTTTACTGAATATTAATATGATTACACTATTATCTTGCATTATTGTGAGAAGTTACTAGTTAATTTGAATAAGATTTAATGGCTTTAGAATTCTGGCAGAAAGTTCATTAATAATATTGTTAGCGGTTATTTAAATTTCTTTAGCATATAATTGGAAACAAAAATAGCCTACCTTTGTACCGAAGGACACATACCCATGTGTACTCACGGAGGCTAGTTATATAGTGTCCTTGGGTACAACTTTTATTGCATATTACCCATGCATCTATTTATTAATTTGTTTGTCCAATTATACGTGATAAAATGCATCCGTTAGGTAGAACGGTGTCTGGCTTGCTCGAAAACATTTACAATTAGACAAAGAATGATTGGATTCCGACATCTAGAGAGCCTAACAAATTAATGCTAACAAGCCAGTGACAATTTATGATGTAGCAGGATTTGTATGGAAAGCATTTCCCTCTGCTTCCACACCGAACAACATACAAAGTGGCTTCAGGATTTCAGGGTTTTGCCCTTTCTATGTTACAGAAACATGAATGTTTACCATCCAACGTAAGTGATCGACGTTGGGAAACTAAACCTAGACCATTATCTTCTGGCGAGCCAATTCAGCGGTAGACACCTTTGAGTGTGCCAACTGAGACTCAGTGTGGTGCCGCAACTAGAAGGTTCAGCCAGTATGACCCACTGTGAATTCCTGGGAAACATAGTTGTCAAATACGAAAAAATGCATTGCAAACTGCTTATGAGATTAAAGAAGGAGAAAGAAGGAATAAGTACCAAACGTGTGGAAAAAAGGAAAAGGAAGAGTATCTCAACCTCTTCTCGTTAAAAGAAGACAAAACGGCCCCTTTTACCACGAGTTCTTCAGATGAAGAAATGGTGGCCTTCGGTAATATCTCTTCACCCTTATCTCCAACAGATTTTTCTGTTTAATAGAAAATTGAGACTAAAGAATTGAAAAAAATACTCGAAAGTGAAGATATTTTTCCAGGTGACTTCATTTTCTTGAAAGGAGCACAGAAGAAAGTAGTCCACCATTTTGTAGCTCAACTACAGAAATCACACCAGAATTTTTTACAACGTGAAGCATCTCAAGAAGGTACCTAGTCATAAATGTCCGAAATTCACTTTTAACAATGATGGTGAAAATGTAGTAAGACTTGAAGGTATATCGATGAAGTTATCCCCCCTACATACTACATATTGAGCCCTACAGACCATCAATCCCAAAGTTATTCCCCCTACATACTACATATTGAGCCCTACAAGACCATCAATCCCAAAGTTATTCCCCCTACATACTACATATTGAGCCCTACAAGACCATCAATCCCAAAATTATCCCCCCTACATACTACATATTGAGCCCTACAGACCATCAATCCCAAAGGTATCCCCCCTACATACTACATATTGAGCCCTACAGACCATCAATCCCAAAGTTATCCCCCTACATACTACATATTGAGCCCTACAGACCATCAATCCCAAAGTTATTCCCCCTACATACTACATATTGAGCCCTACAGACCATCAATCCCAAAGTTATTCCCCCTACATACTACATATTGAGCCCTACAAGACCATCAATCCCAAAATTATCCCCCCTACATACTACATATTGAGCCCTACAGACCATCAATCCCAAAGGTATCCCCCCTACATACTACATATTGAGCCCTACAGACCATCAATCCCAAAGTTATCCCCCTACATACTACATATTGAGCCCTACAGACCATCAATCCCAAAGTTATTCCCCCTACATACTACATATTGAGCCCTACAGACCATCAATCCCAAAGTTATTCCCCCTACATACTACATATTGAGCCCTACAAGACCATCAATCCCAAAATTATCCCCCCTACATACTACATATTGAGCCCTACAGACCATCAATCCCAAAGGTATCCCCCCTACATACTACATATTGAGCCCTACAGACCATCAATCCCAAAGTTATCCCCCCTACATACTACATATTGAGCCCTACAGACCATCAATCCCAAAGTTATTCCCCCTACATACTACATATTGAGCCCTACAGACCATCAATCTCAAAGTTATACCCCCTACATACTACATATTGAGCCCTACAGACCATCAATCCCGGCTTCTTAAGTGTCTGTTGGGTTAATCTAGTCTGAGTCCGAGGAAGTATGAATTTTTCAAAATGTGTTAATTATGCTATAGGTTTCAATTTTTATATAAGTAAGTCATTATTTCCATTGAGAACCATACTAGTCATGTATCTAGTTATTTTTTGTTTGTTAAAAAACCTATTAGGCTATCTTAAAAATAATATTTTTTTTGTACGAGTTTACTGAATAATACTGTAAAAATTAAGAATAAAATAACAATTAATTTTGGAAAAACAGTATTCCTTTTATTTCAAAGCTTAGTTTGTGTTGAATTTTTTATTTACCGATATTCTTAGTGGTTGTTTGTATTATTGCAATAATAAACGTATAATCAAAGCGTATTGAATAAAATTTAGTTCAACAGGCTTTTTATTTTTGATTTTGGGTAAAAAGACACCCGTACGTGGGGTGAACAGTGTGTTGTTTTGAAAAAAACTGGTATTGAAAGCTTTGAAATTTTTAATTGACAACAATTGTCAAATTAGATGATAAGTTGTAGGTACTGACAGATAATTTTCCAGACCGATTCTCCTTTCTTAGTGACAATCAAAAATTGAAAATTTTGTCCATGAGTTTCCCTACTCGTTTTAAAAGTATTTTCCAGTTTTATAGCTCAAAAGATAACAATGAGTATTAGGAGAGGTTCAAGATGATATAAAACATTCTAGTTATTCGGGATTTGTCGTTCCTGGTTCCTGATTTGTAGGTTGGAGTTAGCACAGATGGAATTCAAATATCGAGGATAGTCGAAAACAGCTGGACAGTAACTTGTATGAACCTATTAAAAAACAGAGCATATGAGTTTAATAAAAACAATTTTTTGGCCTATAATGTTCCATAAATTTCTAAGCCTATACATTTTGAATAATGTATCTTACATATGCAATACTCAGCTACTAATTATAAAGTTTATTCCTGTTGTTAGTTTTCTATCTAATTCAAACCTTTTAAAATATGTTTAAATTTTGTAAAACACACAAGAAGTAATTAATTCAGTAAATAGTTTTTTCATGGATAAGCGCTGTACAAAATGTTCTCGAAGTCAGCAATGCTGCGTCCAATTCACATTTTCAATTACCACCTTAAACGCAAAACGGTTCTATCTTAACCAAAAGGACTTTTTTAATTTTCACTCAGCCCTATTTAGGCCAAAAACCTTTACTTAATTTTAAAATAATAATTCATTAAAATTCTATTTCTATTTTTCTGTTTACACATTTATTTTTAACCCATATTGACAAATTTCTATATACTTTATAGCGAAATTGAAATGTATATAATTTTGAAATTACTTTGTATTAATCTTAACTTGTGTATTAGGTACCAGAGTTTGTGTTCGTAGCCTTTATTAGTAAATATATAGAATCAATATTTATGTTTTAATACAAAATTTAATGGAAGCACAGACGTAGAAAGAACTATAGTGAACTAGGAATGGCTCCCTTCCCAAATACGTAAATACATTTAAGTACGATTTCCGCCCATCCTAACGTTACAATATTTTTGTATATTGACATTTTGCGATAATTCCATTCTCAAAACCTTAACAGTATACAAAGTACGCGTCAACAAGGTAAAATATTGTAAAGCTAGGAAAGGCAGAAAAATATACTCAAATGTATAAAATATTCAGATGAATATATATTAAGAAACTACTCAATGTACTTTGTAATAATTTTTGGTAAACTTTTTTAACTATGTAAATATTTGGGGAATGAATTTAAATGGGTTGATTATAAGTTTTATATGAAAAGGGTTCTGGCTTGCATGTTCTGGGCCATGAATAAACTTTTTATGTAGGTTTTAAATTAATTTTTGAAATATTTCTTTACAATATTTTAAATTAAAAGTAATTACATTGTCCTGATGACTAAATGTTAGTGAAGACCAACCATTACCTGCAGCAGAAATGCCAAGAGGAAAGATTAAATGAACTTAAAATTTTGAAAAATTACAACCTAACACTAAAGCACGTGAAAAACTTCAAAACACATTTACCCGATGTAATGTCGAGTGGATTTACTTTAATGGAATGTTACAAATAATCTGTTATTACATTATGTAAACGAAAAAAGAATAAAATAAATATTACATTTGTACGAAGAATAATTTTGTCTACAGTATCTCAAAATTACACGCAACAGCATACGACCCAACAGACCGAGACCTCATCACACAAGTATTAAAAACACATATTCTGGTTACGTAATTATGTATTATTGTGATTATTATTGTTGTTTATTAAATACTGTGTACATTATGACCTAAAACATAATAGATGCCACTTATTTAATTAGGTTTAATCTTTAGATAAGTAAGTAAAAGTTAAAGTAAAAAGATTTTTTCATTTATCAGCTTCAACTTTTGGACATGCACATGCAATTGAGATCTGGCAATGGTGGCTTCAAAAATATTTTTTTAAATAATAGCTAATAGGAGCACATCTTATTTACCATAACAAATGCCATAAAAAACAGTTCACATTGTTATCTAAATTAACATTTTTGGAAAGTACTACAACAAATTCTAAAGTATTTAATTTAAAATTGGACATAGATTTGGCAATGGTGGTCTTACCATATCATGTTTATGTACAATATATATCTTTGTAGCTTACTAGGTCCTCCTTTACTATACTTTCCTATTTTTTTCACCATCTTTTTTTACTTGTTCAAAACATGCTCGACCACTGCCTCACATGTAAAACTGTAAGCTCTCAAGTTCCAACGAGAGGGATATCTAGGACCAAATCCTAAGTCGAAAGTGCCTTTCGGACTTCTAGAAAAGCAGGCCGAAACTCTAGTAGTTCTAGAAAAGCAGCCGAATCTCTAGTAGTTCTAGAAAAGCAGTCGAAATTCGAGTAATTCTAGAAAAGCAGTCGAACTCTAGTAGTTCTAGAAAAGCAGCCGAATCTCTAGTAGTTCTAGAAAAGCAGCCGAATCTCTCGTAGTTCTAGAAAAGCAGTCGAACCTCGAGTAATTCTAGAAAAGCAGTCGAACCTCGAGCAATTCTAGAAAAGTAGTCGAATCTCGAGTAATTCTAGAATAGCAGCCGAATCTCAAATAGTTCTAGAAAAGCAGTCGAAACTCTAGTAGTTCTAGAAAAGCAGTCGAACCTCGAGTAATTCTAGAAAAGCAGTCGAACCTCGAGCAATTCTAGAAATGCAGTCGAATCTCGAGTAATTCTAGAAAAGCAGCCGAATCTCAAATAGTTCTAGAAAAGCAGTCGAAACTCTAGTAGTTCTAGAAAAGCAGTCGAATAGTTCTAGAAAAGCAGCCGAACCTCGAGTAGTTCTAGAAAAGCAGCCGAATCTCTAGTAGTTTTAGAAAAGCAGTCGAAACTGTAGTAGTTCTAGAAAATCAGCCGAAACTCTAGTAGTTCTAGATAAGCAGCCGAACCTCGAGTAGTTCTAGAAAAGCAGTAGAACCTCGAGCAGTTCTAGAAAAAATTCGAGGCTGAGTTCGCCTTATCTCAGGGGCAAGCTGGTAATTAATCTAGGCCTTACAGCAAACTCAATGACTCTTACATAGTGGTACCATGGGTCGTCTCACCAAGTGTCACGTCTAGGGTCTTGACGGGAGCCGCGAGTTTGAGGTTGTATTCGTGGAGGCAGAGGTTTCGCATGCTAGACTAAAGATAATCCAAACATGAATGATATAAAATTGTGTTCTTTGGCAAAGGAGGTAGAGTTGAAATAGAGGTACTCCTTTGCCACACTCTTCTTGTTTCAACATATTTTTACTTCTTCCCTGTCTTTCAAACACATCCATACTAGTAGATCCGTAGTGATTTCAAGGTCTAACGCGGGGGTTAGCCCTCGGGATAATTCCCGCTTAGGACCAAGTACCTAGTCTGGGTCCTTAGGTAAGGTCACCCGGGAGTGGGTAAAGGTCTGATTGGACTACCTGGACTGAAATAATCAGAAGGGGTATAGAAGTACGGAAACCTGGCCGTTCGGAAGGTTCTACTAGTCTCGTGCAGCCGAGTCACTGTTTCTGGTTGGAGTTCGTCTCATCTCATGGGCGAGCCAGTGACTTGTCTAACCCTTACATACTAGACCTTACATACAAGGTGAATGACTCTTACATATTGGTACCACGTGTCGTGTCTACATGACCCCCGTCTAGGGCCTGACGATAGTCATTCAGACGGGAGCCACGAGTTTGAGGCTGGATTCGAGAGGGTAGCGATTCACATGCTCTGTGAATACCTGCAACGTGTTCTAAAATAGCGCCCCATAGCAACGGAGAGAAGAGTCGAAAAGGCTAGGGGATCCTTTGTCACACTCATCTGTTTCACCATATTTCTACTTCTTCCACTTTTCACAAACAGTACATGTAGAACTGTTGTCGAAAAATCTGTCTTGTTAACATCTGTTAAAGATATAATTGTGGCACACAACTGGCTTCCCGTTGATCGGGAAATCTTGCTAGTAAGTGTAACAAGGTCGTTTAATATTTTAGTTGAGTGTTTGATTGTTGCTTGCAGAGTTCTAAATAGACGGGTATCTTAATTTACATTAGAATATTGCATGGTCGGTCGATTTAATACAGCAATACTGTTTGTGGTGTGCCCTTAAAGACGTTGTGCTGATTTATATTGGTAATATGAAGTGTTGTGTGATTTTACATGTGTTTTAGTTTAAGGCTAAGTTTTGGGGCCACAGGGCTGTTGCAGCTGTTCCTTTGGCTCTACCGCTCGGTGAAAATCTGTACTTTTCTGAAAAAGGAAGGTGTAAAAAATTAGTTTTATTTTTCCAGATAGCGAAAACGTGTGGCCTATAAATATTTATAAAGGTATACCAAGGCTAATTAATTATTGTTTTGACGAAATGCGCAATTTACTTCTCTAAGAATTGTATTGTTTTCTTTATAGCCTATATATATATAGCCATTCGCAATTATATCTTTATATATATATATATATATATATATATATATATAAATATATTAATATATTAAATATGGTGATATGTTTTCTTGTAATATAGTTAACAAATTAAAAACATTTCAAAAACAAGAATACTTTTAAGGCATATCAAAGCTTTGAATAATATATGCATTTAAATTATTCTTGTTTTTCGAAATGTTTTAAATTTATTAATTATATATATATATATATATATATATATATATATATATATATATATATATATATATATTAAAGAGTATGGAATTGGAGGACTAAAATAAAAAGTGCAATATTTTTCTATGCATTATACTGAACTTACTTTTGAAGCTCTTGCAAAAATATACAACTTGCGTCGTTTTTGTCCTCTAAAATCAAAATCAATACTATTACTTGCCTGGTTTGGGATTTTTTGTGAAGTTTGTATTCAAAGTAATTACATTTTCCCCTCTTCATTTAATATTAGGTCCTGGCATGAATGGCTTTATTAAGGAGATTAACGTCAAAACACAACTAAATGAAGGATTTACTTTTGACTTTTGTAAATATAATAATTATATAATAATAATAAGTTTTTTTTGTTAAGTTCGTATTTCTTGGTTGAAAGATAATGAATATAGTTTATTTCTTAAACATGGGTAATTTGACAAAATTACATCACTGATATTGTATCACAATAATAATCGTTAAGACTTTATAATAATAATGTGACGATATGAATTCCCTTCAATCTTCCATTTACCAGGGAAATAAACACATTCCCCACCAAATATGAAAGTGAAATATTTACTACAAAATTATTTGTAGAAATCCCGAAATCAAATATTTTTCTGATCCTAAAACTAAAATTATACATATAAAATTATACGTAGTTTACTAAAATTAGCGTAAAATTATAGGATGTATAATTTATGTGAATTACGCAGGCGATTTATAACGTGACAAATTTGAAAGTTTTATACTTATAAAAAGAAATTTTTATGCGCCTATAAACTGGATAAACAATTTACAAGCTTCCATTGTGCTACGGTTTATGTAAAATATGCAAATTGAAATTGCAAGCAAAGGGATTGATTTGAAATGTGGAGTGAGTAAAGATTAAACAATTATGTAAAATACTTTAATAAAATTTATTTTACGTGTATCAGAAGTGTGATTTTCAAGGCGTTTCTAGTTGAGCAATTGCTTTTTAACAAAAGAAAAATTAATATAAATTTTCGTCAACAGAAAAGAAAATAGTCAGTGTGGTCCAGATAAATTTAAATACTTCTGAATTAGGCACTGATCAAGTAAACTAAACCATGTTATTTATTTATTGGAAAACCATTTACAGGTTTTATAATTGAATAGTTGAAAAAAGCAAAATTGCTTTCCGAAACTCCATGTTTGTTCACTTTTCCCTTAAATATACTTAGTAAGCTTACAACAATGTTGAAGGGAGTATTTAATCCAAGGAAGTATAAGGCAGTATTTAATCCAAGGAAGTATAAGGAAGTATTTAGTCTACAGAAGTATAACAAAGTATTAATTCCTAGAAAGTATAAGAATTAATTAATCCAAGAAGGTATAAGGGAGTAATTAATCCAAGGAAGTATAAGGGAGTATTTAATTCAAGGAAGTATAATGAAGTATTTAATCTAAGGAAGTATGAGGGAGTATTTAATTCAAGGAAGTATAAGGGAGTATTTAGTCCAAGGAAATATAAGGGTGTATTTAATGCAAGGATGTATAAGAATTATTTAATCCAAGGAAGTATAAGGAAGTATTTAATCCAAGGAGGTATAAGGGAGTATTTAATATAGTGACCTGCTTGATCATAAACAACGCACTGACCAAACTAGTAAATACACATCCACATATTTACACACACACACACACACACACAAACACAATCACACAAACACAATCACACACACACACACAAAACAAATATATATATAAATATATATATATATATATATATATATATATATATATATATATATATATATATATATATATATAGTTATATATGAAACATGTGTGGTTGTGTATATACATTATATTTTACATATTTTAAATTTATTTTAAAAATATGCTTCTATTAATACGACATATTTGTATTGCTGATAATATAGTACAAATAGATTATTAGAAGTTAAAAAAACAAAGCCGACTTGTTGTTTAAAAAACAACCCGAATAAGTAATACGTATTCACTAAATAGTAAAAAATAATTTTCCAATAACTAAAATTAATTTGTCATACGCTTATTACCCACAATAGTTTGAGTTCGGCGCCGAATTTTCTACTTATAATCATATGTAGCACACTAAGTCCAAACAAAGTGAATGTTTTGTATTTCTGATGCAGAGTGAATGTGACAAATAAAGGTATTTTACAATATGTCGGACTACCCAGGCATATGGTTTAACAAACACGGGGTATGTAATAATTTCTTCCATAAACAAGTAATTTATTAAATTTATGATACAAAAGGTTTAGGAAGTGATTATCTCTTACATTTAAAAGTATCTACGAAAATCACATTTTGTGTTGAATTGTCTGAAATCTGTATTTTTGAACGAAAAATACGCAATCACATACTTTTTATCGGACCAAATCTGATATCGTCCCACCTACTCTCATAATGTCAAACACATTGAGTTTTTGACTCTTGAGAAGGGTTCGCTATAATTAATCAAGGGAAATCAAGCAATACAAAAGTTGATTGTTAGGAAATGTTTGGAATAGATTTGATGGATTAGCAAATAAAAGGCGGGATTTCGGCGCTGTGGTTTGTGGGTAATAAGCCTACGGTAAATACTGTTTTCGTTGTTGTAAAATTATTTCTTACTTTCATTATTCTTTATTTTGTTTAATTAATTAATTAAATGACATAATTTTTAATCCTTCTTAAAAATATTATTCAAAATTTTAAAAAATGTAATAGCCTAACCTATTAATAACAATTTAGTTAAATGTGTTAGAGTTAACGGTATTACAAACGAGTATTTGGTGACTTAATAAAAATAATAATATTGCAAACAATTAGAAAACATATTTAATAAAATACATTTTAAATGTAAAATAATACACACTAGAAATTTTTCCTGCAGCAGCTTAAAATGAAATACTTTAAAGACAAACTTGTTGGTGGTGTTCTGCGTTAGCAGTGTTGTCGCTTTTCCCTGATGAAGATTAATTACCCCGTTGTTGATTTAATTCCACGGAGAAGCTCCTCTTGTTTCTGGGGATTGTACATTTTGTTGCGCCTAACGCTTTCCTTTCGTAAATCCTTGTTACTCTCAAGTGTTTGTTATAAAAACCGGAAAATCAGCAACTGTTGTTATGATTGATTGCAAAATGTATTTGGACCAATCCACAGAGCGTAAAGTATTACGTTAAATTGTTCTGTGCGATACAACCAATACTGGTGCCTTTAGTAATGGCAGGGTTAATCAGTTTAGAGACAATCCTGTTTGTTTGTTCCATATTAATCTCATCGTATTATGTATCTGTTACGTTAGGTTTTAGCATGTAATATGTGACTTGAGTCTTAAGTTCACCCTACAATACTTGTAACACTCATTCTAGCCTCAAGTAAAATTAATTTTAAGTGTACTATGTTGCTCTTTTCTGAAATTTTTGCTAGATAATTTAAATTAGTTTAAGGTTACCCATTATCATTGTGCTATTCCATTCTAGCTCTAAGTTTTATAACATATTTCTACACAATCTTATGTCCCACAAACAAACTTATTACACACATGAATTGATACAAACAAAATAAAAAATGTCCCCTCCCCCAAAAGAGGAGAGAGTCAGTCAGCTAGCCAAATGTTTAAAATAAACGTAGCCCCCCATATTAAAAACTTCTTTTACCATCCAGTCATCTAACATGTACTGCCTAAAAAGGTATTATTTATTATTATATCTTTCTGTTCTCTGTTTAATATTCTAAATTCTTTTAAAGTGTGTTTTAAATAATTCAAAGGTCACATGTTAGTGATATTAATGAAGGTCATTAAATTAAGATCAAATTTACGTCGTTCAATCCGCATGCGACATTAACGGTACACTTTTTTTGTGTGGTTAAAAAAAATGTACTAAATATGTTCAACTCAGCTAGGCTGTTCAAATTGATTTCGTATTCAACGGTTTCAAATAAAACCTATAATGGGAAACAGCTTTCTGAATGTTTCTAAACAAAAACAATTTTACATTTTCGTTCAGCTTCAAATATGCCAAAAGACTCTTATACTTAGTCTTTAAATAATAATATAAAAATGGATTGAAATCCTTCTTCTTACATATTTATTTAGAACACTATTAAGGTACTTAATAATGATGAAAACATCACAATTGTAGTTTGCAGATTTTTTAAACCATAATAAATCTAACTGATGTTTCATTTTCTAAGTCTCGAGTTGCGTTAGTAATTTTATTAGAAAAAATTAGAATTAATATTTTAAAATTTGATGACTTATAAACCTTACTTTGTACAAGGGTCTAAATACCCCATGGTCTAGCCCTTCCCTTTCCAAACACTTGAAATACACGCATCGAAAACACTCGAGTAAAACCCCTTTTAACGTCGTTAATTATGCAATTTTTGTTTATTTTTGTGAATTTAAATATGTTGATAATACTGTTGGCATTGTCCCGGCGTTTACTAAACCTTACTTTGTACAAGGGTCTAAATACCCCATGGTCTAGCCCTTCCCTTTCCAAACACTTGGAATACACGCATCGAAAACACTCGAGTAAAACCCCTTTTAACGTTGTTAATTATGCAATTTTTGTATATTTTTGTGAATTTAAATATGTTGATAATACTGTTGGCATTGTCCCGGCGTTTACTAAACCTTACTTTGTACAAGGGTCTAAATACCCCATGGTCTAGCCCTTCCCTTTCCAAACACTTGGAATACACGCATCGAAAACACTCGAGTAAAACCCCTTTTAACGTTGTTAATTATGCAATTTTTGTATATTTTTGTGAATTTAAATATGTTGATAATACTGTTGTCATTGTCCCGGCGTTTACTAAACCTTCATTTTGGGTTTTAAATTTATTCTAGGAATCACTTTACATCACTTTAAGTTAAATATTTCTTTCTTTCTGCCTCTGAATAATTGCCGCCTTCGTTATGGAAGAGGTCTTCCAAATTAATTGAAATTAAATTCCTAATAGAAATAAGCTTCCATTTTTCTTCCCTCCAAGTAGTTGGCACTATGAACGTAAAGAAATTATCTTTAACATTCTTTTAAGAGAAGTTTGGTTTATACACAGCTTTGTTTTGACTCATTAAATAATATTAATTTTTAAAAACATGTGGATTTCTTACAGAACCTTTTCATTTTGTTATCTAAAAGTAGTTGAAAGTGTAAATTAAAAATATCGGTTCTTCCTTAAAAGTCTATACTACAGTGTTTTTAAAGAAACAATAACTAATATAGACACTTTTTTATTATAAAATTGAACTTATTTTGAACCTTTTATATAAGGTAACCATTATATTATTTCCTTTTCCAATGACAACAAAATTAATATTATTTTATTGTTTTTGATCCTTGTTTATTAATAAGCCTTGGCATGTGAGTTACTAGGAAGGAAACGTCCACACATCCATTCTTATGGTACATGAATGTTTTAGTCTTTCAACATTCCACATGGCCACAGAAGAATTAAAATTGTGAAACAAACAAGTACAATAAGAAGCTCAAATTGTAGAGTAAAAGTATGAAAATACAAAGAGGTATTTTGAAAAATTAAAACGATAAAACTAAAACATCATGAAGTTGATTGAATCACCTATTTAAAAATGCCACATGTTTTGAAAATAGATAAAAACCTAATTATACATATTTAACTGCAATAGGCTGGAGAGACGTGTTTGTGCGTGTCTCTTACTATAACCCAGCTGGGACCTTACTTAAGATCACCTCGTTGGTCTTGCTATATATACTCTCATCGTATCGATATTTGAATATTTCTCCAAACTTCGCAGTTTTAAAAACAGAACTAAATTTCATTAAATTCTGGTTCAACTTAAATTCTTAAACATTAGAATTCAAAAGTACCTTGAAAATAATACCATTTGCTAACTAAATTGGCAACATGATATAAGCGATACAGTCGCTCACAGTGTTCGAATACAATTGGAATAAATATGTATATATATATATATATATATATATATATATATATATATATATATATATATATATATGCATAAAATCCATAACAAGGAACTGTTTTAGAAAGGAACACGCTAACAACTGGGCCCCGGAGAATGCTACTGCTCCGTTAAGGAAATTACTCTTTGGGGAGGAACATAAAATGGAACGGGGATTCGCAGGTGCACAATGGCTCTGGGTAGTTGAATAACGTGTTAATAGAATTTTGTCCATTATCATAAAACGTAGGTTTAGCTAAATACAGTCCCTCTTGCAGTCAATCTAACCTTATAGAAATCGTAGCGGACAGTTATAGATGTTTGCATATCTCGTTATTTGAAATAGCTTCATTCCAGTTTTATTTTCCTCACTCAAAATATAACCCAGTTGCCAGAAATTAATTACTTATAAGCTGATTTTGTGAAACAATTATATTTTTCATTATATAAGGATACGTTTAGAACAAAATAATATTCTGTTGCTATCTAAAAATAGATAATGTGTGCTAGAAAACATATTTAAATCGTTTGAAATGAAGGGATAGTTAGCGAAAAAATTTGTTGCTTTGAATATCTTGTATGTTTATTTGCCAGTAATTATTAGTTAGCTAAATCGCAGCTTTTATTTGAAATCAAATTTACAGTGATTGATCAAAGATATTTTGTAAATTAGACCGTTTTGACAGAAGGGTTTCAAAAGTTGAGTTAAAAAAAATGTTTATTCCGTTACGTGATTTCCTAATGACAACGAATACTTATATAAAACGAATAATTAAAATATTTAGGAATAAAAAGGTACTTACACAAAACTATGATTTCGTTTAGACGTTGAACTCTTTTTATCAGTCATATCCACCTGAGTCTTCAACACAAGACCTAAACCTTCTGTTGTATCAAATCTGTCCACATTTACGATCAAACTACTTCCGGTTTAGTTATTATTGAATACTCCGAACTTATTAAATAGTCCATAAAAAGGACTTTACTTTAATATTCAAATAGTAATATTCAATTTACTTGCATAAGTACTTGAATAGAATCAATTATATTTCCAATTTAGTTTTTATTACATGATTTCATGTTTGAATAAAAATTGTAATTAACAAACGATTGTAACCTGAAACTACAAAGTCCGAATGGGATTACCCAATATACTTCAAAATTATAAGACAGAAAATACAGCGATTTCCTCAACACTGAGAAGCAACAGGCTTTTCTCTCTAAAATCTATTCGAAAAGGGTTAAACAACCTTCATCGGACAGAAGGAACGAAATTACTGATATTACGGACCTAAATCGCTTCTTCGAATTTCCGATGATTTTTTTGTTTAAAACACGTAATAAGCAAAATATGATGACTTGAAACTATCTTTACGTCTATAGAAGTAATCTCGCCAAACGGAAGCGGCGGGCTTTTGTTTTCTTCTACGCTTTTATAAGTAGATTTTATTTTAGTTTGTCTGATTGAGATAAACATAGTCAGTGGGAATATCTTACTTGTTCTTCTAAATGTTAAATGTCAATCTATAGAATGAACTCACACGGTGAGTTCTAGTAAGTTTAAATTGTTTTACAGTTCTGGTTTTCTTTTTAATTGATTACGTTTAAAATGTTTTACAAAAAAAGAAATCTACAAATTTGCAATCCGTATAAAAGGTGTTTGCCGTTACTTATTTTAATGCTATTTAAAACAAGTCTATATCTTTTGTAATTACTCAATCAGGTTTAAAAAAGTTTATTTTATTATTAATTTTCTGTAAAGAATTACTACAAATGTCTCCCTTTGTACTTCTAAAACTATTGTTTTAATATTTACTAGGTGACCCGACGAACTTCTTACCTAACAGTCAATGTATGCCGTGTTAACTTCAGCTAAACTTCATTTAGTATTTATGAACATAATAGCGGACCAAACAAACGCTGTCCTCTAAATATCTATAGGTTAACTGTTGTCCCACCTATAATTATTCAGTTCAAACAGAAAAAAAATTAATTACAAAGTATAATGTTTATTGTAATGGACAACAATATTCAATGTATTATACATCATAATTTATTATTTTAAGTACTTTTATTAGTTGCGTCTATATTAATCAGTCTTAATATCAATATAAGCCATAATATGCTGGGTTTTGAAAAGTAGGTGGTCGCCTTTTTAATGTGTTTTGTTTGTTTTTAGTTTAAAAAAATATGGACATAAACGCCCCCAATCGTGCTACAAATTGCCAAAACCTCCCCAAGAGTGTATTCAATAACTTCACAAAGTATCATGTCAATCAGATAAACTCATAAGGGAAATACAAACATTCATTTTTATTTACTTAGATAATTGATATTTCTACTCAGTTTTATTTATTCCGAAAGTTAAATTAATTATCATTCACCATTGTTTAGATTTAAACTGTTTGTTGTATTTATCTGATTTAACTTGAAGCGAACAATGTTCAATACCATCAACATTCCATTATATTAATATGCTTTATTGTAACAAAAATATATGCAAAATAGCTGAATTTTAAAGAACAATATTTGTGTTACAGATAAACAATGTTTCAAAATGAATTAGATTTAACCAATCCCGGTATTTATTAGTTTTAAAACCAACAGAATACCTATAATGAATATGTTTTTCTAATTGTATATCGTTTTAATATTCTACATTTACTGCAATATAACCCAGACAAAGGTCTTAAATAGTTTCATCTGCTTTACTTGAACGGAATAAATTCAGATGATTTTATATTCTGAAAGTGTACTAGTTCTTGTTTCTACGTTTAGAAATATGCTGAAAATAATTGGAATGTTCTGCTAGAGGATAGGATTACGTGCTCCTTGACTGCAACAAAATGGACGGTTCAGTTCGTCAGCATTTCGTAGTGGGATTGTGAAATATAACTCCCTTTAAGTTATTACATTACCTTTTATGATACTGCTCTGTGAACAGCATCTTTATTCCTAACATATTTAGTGACTGTAGGTTGCATCAATTTTTTTTATATGAATAATAATTGTTTGCAAGATTTCACTTGCAAAAATCCACTTTGAAATTTAGATTTACATTATAAATAAATCATTTGTAAATGGCAATAGCCTCTGTGTTTGTTGTATTCTTTATAAATTGTTATTTGATCTACTTTTATAGTCATTTGTGTTTATCATGTTTTGCTACACTTGACTCAATCATTCATACGATGTTTAGAATGTAAACATGTTTTGTTTCAGCTTTAACATTAGATATTAATTTTACAGGGCAAGAAGAACAAAAGGCATGCGGTCGTCGAGTTTTTGTTCGGTTTGAAAACGAAACGTAGTTTAGCTTTAACACACGCTTTGATTTTAATAAAGAAACAATTTATTTTTGTCGTGCTTTGCATTAGCCTAATATTCAGAATATTCCGATTTTGTAAATAAATATAATTTTGCCAGTATTATTTTATGGAAATATGAATTAGGAATTTTTGTTTTGAAGAGCAATTGATTGGAACGAGTAAAATTTTTAATAATTTGCCATGTTTTATTTATAATATAGTCTAATAATAACATGGAAATATTCGATTTTGAAGAATACAATAATCACATCAGTTTATAATCACGCCAGACGAATACTTTGAGTAATTTTTATTTTGAAATACGCTTGAGATTTCCTAAAACCCTACATAATATTTCTTATTTTGGAATTATTCTTTATCACTTCCTTTTAAGAATTTAATAATCATCTAATACAAAATCTCAGGCAGAAATACAAGAGAGCTATCTATTATAATTATTAGGATAAAGGTTTTTTACACATAAGATATTAATAAAAAGTAAGTGACCATTGATAGTAAAGTTAAATTTAATAAATTTATCTCTTGATATTTTTAATGAAGTAATAAAGTTTTCACCTGATGGCTGTTGAATATCTTGCTTATGGCAAAACAACTAAATCGTATTTTTAGAGTATTTATTTTGGCATTTCTCATTCAAATTATATCAAGTTCCATATCAATATTGGTAGACCATCGAAAATAGCCCCTTTCATGAAGAATATTAATTCATTAATATCCGATGATACTCGTTGTTAGCAGCTTTCTCAATCAAGAAATTTAAAAAAACTAATTTTTTCTTTGTTAAATGGTATAACCCCTATGTTTCTATGTGGTGAAACAATAGTGCGGCCACCGGGAGGGTATCCCTATTCATTTGCAAGCAAAAATCGCTTTGATAGGTTCAATTATTCCAAAATTGTCGTGAAACAAACATAAAACAAACACATTCGGATGAAATAAAGAACCTCCTAATGTTTTGAAGTCTTAAACAGAAAATTAGTTTTCAATTCCATTACAGTATTATGTAGTTAACTGTGCTAGATTTAACTGAATTTAAACATATTCATATCAAATGAGTATTTGGTGGCTTAATACGAAAATAATACTATACAAAATTATAAAACAAATATTTTGTAGAAGTATATGTTAAATGTAGTATAATAAATTAAACTAAAAATTTATCCTGCAGCCGCGTAAAATGAAATACTTTAAGGACAAACTTGTTAGGGGTGTTCTGCGTTACCAATGTTTTAGCTTTCCCTGATGAAGATTAATTACCCTCTTGTTGATTTAATTCCACGGAGAAGCTCCTCTTGTTTCTGGGGATTGTACAATTGCTGCGTCTGCCCCCTTCCTTTCGTAAATCCTTGTTACTCTCAAGTGTTTGTTATAAAAACCGGGAAATCAGCAACTGTTGTTATGATTGATTGCAAAATGTATTTGGAACAATTTACAGAGCGTAAAGTATTACGTTAAATTGATCTGTGCGATACAACCAATACTCGTGCCTTTAGTAATGGCAGGGTTAATCAGTTTAGGCTCATGAATTGTAAATGATAACATAAGCTGCAGGTGATAATTTGATTTACTGTGAATAGATTATTACAAATTTGCAGGTAATCTTCCGTCTTCCGTAAGGTCAGTTATATAATGAATGAATTTGTAAAGAAATCAACGTGAAAAGCTGCTTACCTTTTTAAACAATATATGAATTTTTTCAAAGCTGAATTGTGTTTATTAATAACTTTTTATGCTCATTTGGGAATAGTTGTTATGAATAAACACATTGTCTGGTATTGATAAAATACAATGGCAATTAATTTATTATAATTTTAATTCTTTTATTATTTTCATTTTCAGCTAGAATTATTTGTCAATAATATAGCTTTCCTAACAAATTGTATTTTCAATCATTCTTCATAGTTCTGCTCTTCTTTGAAATGTTCAATAAAAAGGCATTTTATTGTCTAGTTTTAGAAATATTTAATGCGTAATAATAAACAGTAGGCCTACTGAGACCGAACCATCTGTAGTGTCCTTCTCGATCACGTGTGTCGACTTTTGATTGTTGCCACGTATTCCTGTTGACGTATTTCATTTGAGGTTAGTTTTTCCTCACATGATGCTAATTACTGCAGAGAAAACTTTTATGTAAAACGATGTAATTAAAATAAAATAAAATCTTTCAATGGTATCAGTACAGTTTTGGCGCAGACGGAATCTAAAATTTACAAAATAATAAAATAGTTGTTGAATAAAGTATTTGTAAGATTTCATACTCCCAAATTTTTAAAACTTTTATTATGCTATTTTAAATCAATGTACTCCAGCCTACTTACCCTAACGAAAACATGATTGACTGTTTTTTATACAAAAAGTGAATCAAGGCAGAAAATATAACTTGCCAACAGAGGAGAAGGCCCACTCAAGGCGTCCATTTAGACATCTTGTGGAAGCACTTCAGAGGTGTACAGAAAATTATCGTTAAGTTAATTCTAGATCTGGGGTAAAATAATTCCTAGCAACAAGAGCAAAACCAGAATTGTAGCTCGTTCAATCCACGTGAGATATTGACGGTTGGCCTACATACTTTTTAGTTTTGGTCGGGTTGGAAAAAACAAAATATTTTCAACTTAGCTAGGGGTAAATTTCCTCATACTCAACGGTTTCAAATAAAAAAATGTATGGGAAAACAGCTTTTTGAATGTTTCTAAACAACAACAATTTTACATTTCGATTCCGCTTCACTTGAACCAAAGGATTCATCTTTATCTTAAAATAACGACATAATAATCCGTTGTAATCTTTCTATTTATTTTAGAACGATAATACAAGTGCTTTACATCGCAATTGTAGTTTACAGATTTTTTAAATCATAATAAAACTAACTGATATATTTTTCCTAAGTTCTTAGTTGCGTTAGTAATTTTACAAGAAGACTTTTAGAATCCATATATTATAATTTGATTTCTGACTAAGGGTCTAAAGACCACATGATCTAGCTTCTCCCTTTACAAATACTTTGAATTTAACGTATTAAAACACTCAAGTAAATAAAACTTTAATTACGTAAACTTTGTAAAATCCGTAATTTTTAAAATGAATTTAAATACGTTGATAATAAGTTTATTGTTTATCTTGGCTGGTATACCCACGGACATGATCTAACTTTTAGGTTGGGTTTTAAACGAATTCCTAAGAAACACTTTACATCATTTTAAATTAAATATTTCTTTCTTTCTCCCTCTGAATAACTGCCGCCTTCGCTACGGAAGAGGTCTTCCAAATTAATTGAAATTAAATTCCTAATAGAAATAAGTTTCCATTTTCGTTTTCTTTCACCTAGCGGTTGGCCCACTGAAGGTAAAGAAATTCTGTTCAACATTCTTTTAAGAGAAGTTTTGTAGAAACATAGCTTTATTTTGTCTCATTAAATAATATAATTTAAAAACGAAATGTAGATTTTTTTATACCCGATACATTTTTATTTTGTTCTATAAACATAATTAAAGGTATAAATTAAAAAGTGTTTTCCTGAAAAAAGAATATACTAAAGTGTAGGCATTTAAAAGGAACAATAAATAGTATAGACATATTTTAAATAAATAAATTGAACTCATTTTGAAGCTCTTATAAAACGTAACCATTATATTAATTTTTGTCCCAATGGCAACATATTTAAAATTATCATAATTATGTTTTGGAATACTAAATTAGTATTTTGTTTTAAAACTAAATACATTTTCGTCCTTGATTATTATTAAGTTTGGACATGAGGGTTACTAGGAAGAAACGTTCACACATCCATTCTTATGGTGCCGGTATATGCATGTTTTACTGTTTTAATGTTCTTCACTGCTAAACGAGGAATGAAAATTGTCAAACAAACAGGTACAATTAGAAGCTCAAATTGCACGGTAAAAGTAGAGAATAGATAGAGATATTTTAAAAAATGACAATAGTAAAACTGAAAAATGATGAAGTTGACTAAATTACCCCTTTAAAAATTCGTCTTGTGTTAAAATACATTCAAAAATAATTATATATTGAAATGCAAGAAGATGGAAAGACATGTTTGTGTGTGTCTCTTACTATAACCCATCTGGAAACTAACTTAAGATAGCTTTCTTGTTCTTGATAAAACTACTCCTATTGTATCGATGTTGGATTATTTCTCCAAACTTCACAGTTTTAAAAACGAAATTAAATTCCATAGACTGAGGTTTAACATAATTTTGAAACATTAGTATTTAAAAGTACCTACAAAAATATAGCCTCAGTGGTTGTCGTACCCTAATTACATCTGTTTAGTAAGTAAATAAAATTATCATACAATATATTATAAATCATGGTTGTGATCGTTATAACTTAAAAATAAAGAACTAAAAAGGAATGCTTGTGGTAGACCAATGGAAATGAAAAAAGATTTGAAATGATATTATTGGTATGTAATATTTCAGAGTGGTTAATCACAAGTAATAGGTTTTTAGTGGAAATAAATAGATAAAACATCTAAATAACAACTGGGTGAATGACAGTAAGAAATTGCGAAAAGTTCATTTTTATAAAATAAAACCCGACATAAAGTTTCCTAAATTACTAACATGACATAAGCTATACAATCTCGCTTAGTGTTCGAATACAATTTGGATAAATATGTAGAGTATGTATATGAAAGCAAAAGTCCATGATGGGGAACTGTTTTAGAAAGGAACACGGTAACAACTGGGTCCCGGAGAATGCTACTGCTCCTTTAAGGAAATTACTCTTTGGGGAGGAACATAAAATGGAACGGGGATTCGCAGGTGCACAATGGCTCTGGGTAGTTGAATAACGTGTTAATAGAATGTT
This sequence comes from Prosapia bicincta, assembly GCA_036971475.1. Lineage (NCBI taxonomy): Eukaryota > Metazoa > Arthropoda > Insecta > Hemiptera > Cercopidae > Prosapia > Prosapia bicincta. The sequence goes on from JBAIZL010000010.1 coordinate 24,544,705, forward strand.
GTCCATTATCATAAAACTTAGGCTTAGCTAAATACAGTCCCTCTTGCAGAGAACCTAACCTTATAGAATGCGTAACGGGCAGTTACTTGTGAGATTCACTTACATTTCTATATTTGAAACATCATTATTCTAATTTTATTTCTTGTTTCAAATCCAACCCAGTTTCCAGAAATAAATTTCTCAAAATCTTTTTTTGTTTGAAATAAAATTTATTTAGAAAATTATTTAAGAATACGTTTAGAACAAAATTAGATTTTTCTCGACGTTCTAAAATTAATGTCTGTTAGAAAATCTATTTAAACTGCTTGAAATGAATGGATAGTTGGAGAAAGATTTGTCTCTTTGATTATCTTGTATGTCTAGTGGCCGAAGTAGAAGTTGATAGTTACATCGCAGCATTTATTTGAAATGAAATTAACGTGATTGACCAAATCTTACGTTTCGTAAATTATTCAGGCAGCAAGGCTTTAAAAATTGTAGTTCAAATAAAGTTTTATAAGATCACGTAATTTCCAATGATAATGATTAATTATGCAAAACGATTAAGTACATAAATTACCGAATAAAAATGTACTTATACAAAACTTGGGGATTGAACTAGCTTTATAATCCTGCCTCAACACCCATATCCAACTGGTTCTTCAACAGAAATCTCTTTTTATCCCATTTTGTCTAAATTTAAGTTCATCCTATTTCTGGTTTGATTATTAATGAATACTTCGAACTTATCAAAACTCAATACACCATTACTTTAAAATTCAAATAGTTATATTCAATTTACTAAAGTACTAGAAATTTTATACAGAGCATAGTAGCGTATTTATGATAGAAAAATAACAATAACCTTTGCTACAAATATTTACACACCCTTGATGTACATTTTGCCAACACAGTTAGCATCATCAGAAGGTTACAAACATTCTTACTTACTTCTTACTTTTTTGTACGAGCTTCCACGACTCGATGTCCATGGTATACTGCTGCGGCCAATGCCCAGTATTTCTTTGTTCGCACTATGACCTTCATCGGATCTCCGCCGCAGAGATTCTCTTGCCGGGTTAATGGATCCACACCTCAACAATATGTGCTCCTCTCCACTGTCACAAACAGCACAGTGACTCGACTTGACCAGATTGAATCGTCTCAGGTACGAATTGCATATTATATGCCCCATTCTGGCCCTTGCAGCAAAGGTTGAGACCCGTCTACTGACTCCGCGATACCAGTCTGGGGGAGCTGGTGTGTCTTGGACGCGGAAAAGGCTTCTGCCAGTAGTCTCCCCGTTCCACCTTGCGGTCCATTCCATTGTTATAAACCCAACTGTGTCCCTCCTGCATTTACTCATCGAGTACCTTACCGGCTGCTCCGGCCCCATCCCGAAAGCGGCCCTTGCGATCCGATCCGCTCTTTCATTTCCTCGAATCCCACAGTGAGAGGGAATCCACTGGAGGGCGATGCACTTGCCCTCTTTAATGAGTTGACGTAACAGAGCTTCCCTAGTACGGAACTAATATGGCCCTGGTTCATCAGCCTCGATAGCCTGCACCGCCTATTTGGAGTCTGTTAGTATACAAACTTTATCCACTTCTTGACCCCTACAGCTCATTGGGGCCGCATTTATCGCCAGGATCTCAACATCCATACTAGAAGCCGAACCTGCCGGTACATGATAATCCTCTCCCCTTTCCTCATTATAATAGCCCGCACCTGCCCTGGCCTCACCCAGATCCACCGACCCATCCGTATAAATCCTTGTCCAATCGTCTTATCTCTCCTGTACCATGTCCAGGGCCTCTATCCTTAGGCTGTCCTGATCCTCCCCACCTCTCTTAGTTTTGCCAGATGGTAACACAGTATGTGCTGAGAAGTCGCATCGCTCCCATGGCGGCACGTCCAAGACCACCGGGACGGGCTCCGGCGTCCCAGTCGTCCTAAGTTCCGCAAAGGCCATCACTCGGCAGGCAAAAGACTGCTTAGCCGACGTTGGCAGCAGTGTCTTCAATGGGTGGCATGATGGAAGACTCTTTATTTTAGACCACTTTGTCATAATATTTGTCTTTATAGCCAAGTCAACCGGCATCACACTCGCCTCTACCTCCATCGCCGCCACTGGAGCAGTGCTGGGACATCCGAGAAAAAATCTAAGGGCAGCCGACTGAACCCTCTGCAGCTTCTTGATGTGTGTGGCCGCCGTAGAACCCCAAACCTCACTGCAGTACAACATCTTGGACATCACAAAGGACTTATAAAGCATCCTCAGTGTTGCGGTATCCGCTCCTCAATTTCTATTTGCGACCGCCTTGATGACATTCAGCCTCCTGCTACACCGAATCCTGATTTCCTCCATTTGTCTCTGCCATTTCAGCTTTTTGTCCAAGTAGACTCCCAGCAATTTAGATAATTCATGTCAATTACTCTGTTTTCTCTATATAGCCTTGGTTTATAATCCTTTAAAGAATTTCTTCTAGTGAAGAACGCTCATTCTGTTTTTGTGGGTGAGATCTTGAATGTCCACTTCTGGCACCAGTCCTTTAATCTATCCAATGCCAGCTGTATCGCTTCAGACGCTGTATCCGGTGATCTGTGTGTCGCGAACAGGGTCACATCATCAGCAAAGACCATCCAGTCAACTCTCTCCGGAAGAGCATAACAGAGGTCGTGCAAAGCTATATTAAACAGAGTCGGGCTGATTACCGATCCCTGCACAATGCCGCTTTCGAGCCTAGCCGGTGAAGACATTGCCCCATTTACTGGTGTACGTATGACTCTCTCTTTCAGAAATTCGGTTAGGTATTTGAGTGTCTTACCCTTGATACCAAGCTTCATGCTTTGCAACAGAATGGTTTTGTGCGACATACTATCAAATGCAGCCTCAAAGTCCAGGAGCACCACCATTGTTGCCTTCAGAACCCTGTAGCCCGCATATATCCTTACAAACATTCTGGGACTAAAAAGAATTGTCACAAGTCAGTGGTGGGTGTGGTCTTGTTCCATGTGTAGCGCTGGTACAGGTCAACAACCTGGTCGCTGGGCGGAGGAGTGGGAGTAGCTCATCGCGATTTAGGTGTACTGTTTCTTTTTAGTCCCAGAATGTATCTTGAGTACTAGAATAGAATTTATTATGTTTCCAATGGAGTTTACTATTACAGGAATAAGCATTGTAATTTACAAGCAATTGTTATCTGAAACTACAAAGGAAAAAAAGAATACCCAATATAAATCGAAGTCTATTATTCTACTAGCTCGCCCGACGAACTTCTTACCTAACAGTCAATGTATGTCGTGTTAACTTCAGCTAAACTTCATTTAGTATTTATAAGCAAATAGCAGACCCAACAGACGTTGTCCTCTTCCTATTAATATTGAGTTGAAACAGTAAAAATAAAACTAATTACAAAGTGTAATGCTTGTTGTAATGTACAATATTCAATCTATTTTACATCATATTTTTATTATATTTTGAAAATGCTAATAATGTAAATTAGCGAAAAGCTTCAATCAACAATAAAATGAAGTAATACTCGTATATTCTTGTTTATGAAAATTATTTTATTTCACCATATATATATATATATATATATATATATATATTTATAAATATATACATTGAAAAATTCCATAACAGGGAACTGTTTAAGAAAGGAACACAGTAACAACTGGGCCCCGGAGAATGCTACTGCTCCGTTAAGGATATTATTTTTTGGGGAGGAACATAAAATGGAACGGGGATTCGCAGGTGCACAATAGCTCTGGGTAGTTGAATAACGTGTTAATAGAATGTTGTCCATTACCATAAAACTTAGGCTTAGCTGCAGTTCTTCTTGCAGTGAACCTAACCTTACAGAAATAGTTACGACCAGCAAGAGATGCTCGCGTATTGCGTTGTTAGAATTATATTCATTTCAGTATTACGTCTTGCTTCATATTCAACCCAGTTTCCAGAAATTATTACTTAAAAGCTTTTTTTGTTACAAATTAAATTTTGCGTTTTCTAAGGATACGTTTATATTTTGTCCGGTGTTTCCTAGAAAATATATTTGAACCGCTTCAAATTAGGGATGGTTAGAGAAACGCGTTGTTGTTTAGATCATCTTGTATGTCTATTATATTCTTCGAATGACGTGCGAGGAGGGAAGACATGCAGAGGTGGTATGGAGGAACCACTTCCCTCTTTTAGAAGATACCTTGTTTAACAAGAGCTAGAGGGCAGGCCGGTGGTTTCTGGCTGCAGTATTTGTGGCTAAGTCCATATCCCCTTTGTGTTTTTCCTTAGGTAAGGGTAAAGGCCATTTTGCACAACGTTGGCAGAACGAAACTGTTAGGCTATTGAAGGTACGACACACCCGTTTTACTGGTCCTGAGCAGTTGTTTAAAAGTGGCGTTTAAAAAATGTCTAGTTCTGAATCGGTGAAGTTGTGTAGGAAGCTGCCCCAAAAACATACCAAATATCTCCGAATGGAGTGGCGAAGTTTTTTACATATGTTTTCAGTTTGTTTCAAATATCTCAAACAATATCGGTTGTAGCAAAAAACATGTAATACTCTAAATCTTACTACCTAAAATTACCTACAAAACGTATTCTATAACATTTTCTGTAGAATCAAGTATCGACGGTTCACAAGATAAAAGTCGTTCCAACGTTTATAGGTTTCCTTATCAATGCCTCCTCCACATTTCGTCCTATTCAAGCTCTCTTTAAAATAAACTAAATTAGTTCACGTCTACTTCTACAACGTGGGTCAAATTTATATTTATTTAATGCCTGACAAGTGTTGCATTTGTGAAAAGTTGTAGGCTAGTTAATGATGTGTTTTGTCAGGGATAAAGAAGATTCCAAGTGCTAATATGTCAATAATATATAGTAAAGACAGTGGTTTTATAGGTAAGAAATACATAGTAATTGTAGAAAACATTATACAATGCTTCAAACGGTATCAAGTGATTTGAAAGAAGGTCAGCCTCTACACGCTATTAAGAGTGTTAAAACCATCAAGTGTTGCAAGATTAAAGTCTGATCGTATTGGCAGAATGTTTGTACTTGCATAGTCTGATCAGGTTTGGTAAACAGTGAATATCTCCAATTGTTGGGCATAGTGGTAGGAAGCATAAAACCCAAAGCAGAAAGTAGCTTTATTAGGTTTCTATGGATGGATAACGAGACTGAGTGTTTTTTTGTGTCTGAACACAACTTCCCTACATAACTTTACCAACCTCCAGAACTAGACCATGTTTTTTAGCAGACTCCATATTTTAGTCTACGAGCCTGGTCTAATAAAAGTATATAAGTTTCCGATTCAAAAGATATTTTGATGTAACAAAAATAAAATTTCCTTTATACACGAAGCTCGCTATAAAACGATAGTTTTATGTAAGCTTTTAACAGAGATACCCAACAGGTTCTTCAGTGCTACATACTCTGTCTGCAATCCACTCTCTATGTGGGCCTAAATCCGATACATGGTTTGATTATAACTAAACTCTTTAGACTAGATCCTCCAAAAATTAATAATACAAGTAATAACAAAATTAAAAATGTTCAATTCCTACTTAGGTCAACAAAAACAAATTTGATTGTAGAAATTATTTATTTATTAATTAATTACAATAAATATAAATAATCAAGCATGGCATATGCATTAAAACCGCTGATATACCACATAACCTATAATATATAATCAGCTGTTTTATAAAATCACATGTTATAATCTATTTTAAGCCAAATAATACGAAATAACTATATGGCATACAAACCCCTTTTTATGGAAAACAATTTTCCTATATAAAACTAAAATAAATTTATTTAATTAATGAATTAATAGTTGAAAAAACTACATTAAAATCTTTGTCGTCTACTAAGTTTAAAAAAAAATATATTGAGCTTGAGTGAATGAATAAAAAGTATTTTATTATCGATTGAAGATATATATATATATATATATATATATATATATATATATATATATATATATATATAAGAGGAATGTGAACTAATAGAAGCAGTTGAAAAATTATAAGAAGGATAAATTTGAAGTGAAAAAAATATACCTGTAATGCAAAACTTATATAATATATAGGTTTAAATAGGTGGATAGAAATCGTCACGTTGCAATTTAGTTTTCCTTTGTTTGTTGTAGGAATTGATGTTCGAATAATTTACACGCAACTGAAACCAGGAGCCGAATGAAATTACGCAATATAAATCAAAATTTTAAGACAATAGAAACAGCAATTTGTACAGCATCGAGAAACAAGAGGTATTCTTTCTAGAATTAATCCGGAAAGGGTTAGTCAATCTTCATCAGGTAGAAGGAACACAATTCCTAACATTTAAGACGTATAAGAGTGCTTGATGTTTAGAGAATGTAATGCACAATTACAGGTAAATTTATCTCAACATTTACCTCAGTCTTTATACTAAAATCAATACTCCTATAATTTGTTAATAAATAACTTTTCTCCTTTAAAATTATGTTGCTTATTCCATGTGTTTTTCTCTATTTTCTTTCAAGCTGAATTAGTTGCACAGATACTTAACTAGGATGTTATAACTAACTTAATGTGAAAAGATTCACAATTATTCATTACTGCACTACACAAAACTATTGT
>JBAIZL010000010.1:24556310-24566310 GCA_036971475.1 Prosapia bicincta
TTAGTTATATATACATTTATTATGTATACAACTGTACTATATATATATATATATATATATATATATATATATATATATATATATATTTGTAGCTTTGCAACACTGTTTTCTTGTATTCACTTTCCCTATATGTACTAAAACAAGAATCTTACTTGGTATTTATGCGAGTTAACTTTCAGTGATTGGTAGTATCTCCATCATCGGGCATCACTGGCCGGGGGTTGTAGTAGACTGCGAGCTGCATATAATTCCCGTTGTAGCAAGGTGTGGTGTACAGTTATGTTCTATTTTCGGAATCACTGCGCTGTGCGAGTTTTTTATTCTCAATAGCCAAATTAACCCCAAGACAAACTTAAGAGACTCGCACAGTGAAGTGAATCCGAAAATGGAACATAACGGTACACCACACCTTGCGAAAACGGAAATTCCATGCAGCTCGCAGTAAACTACAACCCCCGGCCAGTGGTGCCCGATGATGGAGATACGACCAATCTTTGAAAGTTTACTCGCATAAATACCAAGTAAGATTCTTGGTCAAGTACATATAGTGAATGTGATATATATATATATATATATATATATATATATATATATATATATATATATATAATATTTTATTGTAACATAAAATTATTTTTTAGTTAAATAATATGGAACTCGACTTAAAATGTCGACAAAGGGTGGTATAGTACAAATGTAGTAGTAAACATAGATACGTTAAATACATACATAAAAACTCTTAGACTTTTGACTTTTTAATGTAATAGAATTACTAAGTATAATTTCTCTTGTGTTTTTTAAAAGAAACAAGCCACTAGAGGGTCGATAAAATACCGTTAGAGAAGGGTAGGGCAATGCCTTATTAAATTAGCAAAATACTATTTCCGTCAAGTAACGGTACACAATTTAAAATTAAGAAAATGAGTTTTTTGATTAGTTGAAAATTGCGAGATGGAGGAATAGGACTTTAGTGCGAGAGAGAGAGTAGGAGGACTTGATTACTTAAAACGACGGTGGTAGGACGAGTGAACAGGAAACGGATAAACTATAGGAAAAAATGGAAATTTGTAATACTAAAGCAAGTATTAAAAGAGGGTTAATGGAATTTATTACTTAAAAGGGAAGTGAGATAGGGAGTCGTAAAGTGTAAGGAATGCGTAGTGAAAAGAAGCGAGTCAAGGAACTACCGACCCATCTTCAAGGTGCAGCGAGTCTAAGGATACCCACCATCCCAGCCGTAGAGAGTGAAGTAGTAGGATAACTATCATCCCAACCGTAAAAAGAGTGAAGTCCAAGGATAATTATCATCCTAGCCGTAAAGAGTAAAGTCCAAGTATAACCATCATCCCAACCTTAGAGAGTGAAGTCTAAGGATAACCACCATTCCAACCGTAGAGAGTAAAGTCCAAGGATAACCATCATCCCAACCGTAGAGAGTAAAGTCCTAGAATAACCATCATCCCAACCGTAGAGAGTAAAGTCCAAGGATAACCATCATCCCAACCGTAGAGAATGAAGTCCAAGGATAACCACCATCCCAACCGTAGAGAGAGACGTGCAAGGATAACCGTCATCCCAACCTTAGAGAGTGTAGTCCTAGAATAACCATCATCCCAACCGTAGAGAGTGAAGTCCAAGGATAACACCCATTCCAACCGTAGAGAGTGAAGTCCAAGGATAACCACCATCCCAACCGTAGAGAGAGAAGTCCAAGGATAACCGTCATCCCAACCTTAGAGAGTGTAGTCCTAGAATAACCATCATCCCAACCGTAGAGAGTAAAGTCCTAGAATAACCATCATCCCAACCGTAGAGAGTAAAGTCCAAGGATAACCATCATCCCAACCGTAGAGAATGAAGTCCAAGGATAACCACCATCCCAACCGTAGAGAGAGAAGTCCAAGGATAACCGTCATCCCAACCTTAGAGAGTGTAGTCCTAGAATAACCATCATCCCAACCGTAGAGAGTAAAGTCCTAGAATAACCATCATCCCAACCGTAGAGAGTAAAGTCCAAGGATAACCACCATCCCAACCGTAGAGAGAGAAGTCCAAGGATAACCGTCATCCCAACCTTAGAGAGTGTAGTCCTAGAATAACCATCATCCCAACCGTAGAGAGTGAAGTCCAAGGATAACCATCATCCCAACCGTAGAGAGTGAAGTCCAAGGATAACCACCATCCCAACCGTAGAGAGAGAAGTCCGAGGATAACCGTCATCCCAACCTTAGAGAGTGTAGTCCTAGAATAACCATCATCCCAACCGTAGAGAGTGAAGTCCAAGGATAACCATCATCCCAACCGTAGAGAGTAAAGTCCAAGGATAACCACCATCCCAACCGTAGAGAGAGAAGTCCAAGGATAACCGTCATCCCAACCTTAGAGAGTGAAGTCCTAGAATAACCACCATCCCAAACGTAGAGAGAGAAGTCCAAGGATAACCGTCATCCCAACCTTAGAGAGTGTAGTCCTAGAATAACCATCATCCCAACCGTAGAGAGTGAAGTCCAAGGATAACCATCATCCCAACCGTAGAGAGTGAAGTCCAAGGATAACCGTCATCCCAACCTTAGAGAGTGTAGTCCTAGAATAACCATCATCCCAACCGTAGAGAGTGAAGTCCAAGGATAACCATCATCCCAACCGTAGAGAGTGAAGTCCAAGGATAACCACCATCCCAACCGTAGAGAGAGAAGTCCAAGGATAACCGTCATCCCAACCGTAGAGAATGAAGTCCAAGGATAACCACCATCCCAACCGTAGAGAGAGAAGTCCTAGAATAACCATCATCCCAACCGTAGAGAGTGAAGTCCAAGGATAACCATCATCCCAACCGTAGAGAGTAAAGTCCAAGGATAACCACCATCCCAACCGTAGAGAGAGAAGTCCAAGGATAACCGTCATCCCAACCTTAGAGAGTGAAGTATTAGAATAACCACCATCCCAACCGTAGAGAGAGAAGTCCAAGGATAACCGTCATCCCAACCTTAGAGAGTGAAGTCCTAGAATAACCACCATCCCAACCGTAGAGAGAGAAGTCCAAGGATAACCGTCATCCCAACCTTAGAGAGTGAAGTCCTAGAATAACCACCATCCCAACCGTAGAGAGAGAAGTCCAAGGATAACCGTCATCCCAACCTTAGAGAGTGTAGTCCTAGAATAACCATCATCCCAACCGTAGAGAGTGAAGTCCAAGGATAACCGTCATCCCAACCGTAGAGAATGAAGTCCAAGGATAACCACCATCCCAACCGTAGAGAGAGAAGTCCTAGAATAACCATCATCCCAACCGTAGAGAGTGAAGTCCAAGGATAACCATCATCGCAACCGTAGAGAGTAAAGTCCAAGGATAACCACCATCCCAACCGTAGAGAGAGAAGTCCAAGGATAACCGTCATCCCAACCTTAGAGAGTGAAGTCCTAGAATAACCACCATCCCAACCGTAGAGAGAGAAGTCCAAGGATAACCGTCATCCCAACCTTAGAGAGTGTAGTCCTAGAATAACCATCATCCCAACCGTAGAGAGTGAAGTCCAAGGATAACCGTCATCCCAACCGTAGAGAATGAAGTCCAAGGATAACCACCATCCCAACCGTAGAGAGAGAAGTCCAAGGATAACCGTCATCCCAACCTTAGAGAGTGAAGTCCTAGAATAACCACCATCCCAACCGTAGAGAGAGAAGTCCTAGAATAACCACCATCCCAACCTTAGAGAGTGTAGTCCTAGAATAACCATCATCCCAACCGTAGAGAGTGAAGTCCAAGGATAACCATCATCCCAACCGTAGAGAGTGAAGTCCAAGGATAACCACCATTCCAACCGTAGAGAGTGAAGTCCAAGGATAACCACCATCCCAACCGTAGAGAGAGAAGTCCAAGGATAACCGTCATCCCAACCTTAGAGAGTAAAGTCCAAGGATAACCACCATCCCAACCTTAGAGAGAGAAGTCCAAGGATAACCACCATCCCAACTGTAGAGAGAGAAGTCCTAGAATAACCATCATCCCAACCTTAGAGAGTAAAGTCCAAGGATAACCACCATCCCAACCGTAGAGAGAGAAGTCCAAGGATAACCGTCATCCCAACCTTAGAGAGTGTAGTCCTAGAATAACCATCATCCCAACCGTAGAGAGTGAAGTCCAAGGATAACCATCATCCCAACCGTAGAGTGTGAAGTCCAAGGATAACCACCATTCCAACCGTAGAGAGTGAAGTCCAAGGATAACCACCATCCCAACCGTAGAGAGAGAAGTCCAAGGATAACCGTCATCCCAACCTTAGAGAGTAAAGTCCAAGGATAACCATCATCCCAACCGTAGAGAGAGAAGTCCAAAGATAACCGTCATCCCAACCTTAGAGAGTAAAGTCCAAGGAGTACCACCATCCCAACCGTAGAGAGTGAAGTCCAAGGATAACCACCATCCCAACCGTAGAGAGAGAAGTCCAAGGATAACCGTCATCCCAACCTTAGAGAGTGTAGTCCTAGAATAACCATCATCCCAACCGTAGAGAGTGAAGTCCAAGGCTAACCATCAAGCCAACCTAAGAGAATGAATTCCAAGGACAACCACTATCCCAACCTTAGAGAGTGAAGTCCTAGGATAACCATCATCCCAACCGTATAAAGTGAAGTTCAAGGATATTCATCATCTCAACCTTAGAGAGTGAAGTCTAAGGATAACCATCATCCAACTTTAAAGAGTGAAGTCAAAAGATAAACCATCATCAAAACCGTAGAGAGTGAAGTCCAAGGACAGACCATCATCTCAACCATAGAGAGTGAAGTCCAAGGATAACCCCCATCTCAACCATAGAGAGTGAAGTCCAAGGATAACTAGGCACGTTATAGTGAGCCACATACAAAAATTAAACACATTTTATTTTATTGTACTAAGTAATAACACTCATTTTAAATATTCAGAGTATAATTATTTGTTATCAATAATTAATTGTTAAATTTTTATATATGCATCATCCAGATTACAGTAACCTCTTAAACGACCCAGAATAATAGCTAAAATAATAATCTATTAAGAATTCAATAAGGCTTGAGTACAGCTACGTAATTATTGAGTAGGAGAGAATCTTTCTTTGTAATTATATTGTAGTTCTTCTTGTTTAACATTTCTTAAAAGTCCAATTAAGCTAGAGTTTGTCACCTAACAATGTAAAATTTCATATTACCAAGTTAGAAGTTTATCCGAAGTATATATTTGTGTGTGTTTATTATAAATAGAAGATTAACTGAACTTAAGCATAGATAAATAAATTGTTACGGTAAACGAAGATTAAAAACCAATAATTATCATTATATATATGTATATATATATATATATATATATATATATATATATATATATATATATATATATATAAGGACGAGTGTGTGTCTGTTTGTACTGTATATATATATAAAGAACTAACTCAAAATACAAATACAAGAATTATAATTGAATTTACAATTCAAAGCTTTTCGTTGGCCAATAGTACCAACATCATCAGGAATATTAAACAATTAAAATTAACATATGTGCAAATTAGATCAAATAAATAGTTATGCCAAATCAATTACAATGTTGTTAAACTTTTATTTTGCTGCCCTAACATTACAAAGTATCAAATTTAGATTTTACTTGTATTTGTTCATTTATCAACTCATTATTAGTATTATATTTATGTATTTCAAAAGCTTCATAAATATTCATTCTCAGGCCTTTGTTAATTTATTTTACAAGTATCATATTATCTATGTTAGGAAATATGTGATTATTATTATTACAATGACTAGCAAAATTTGATTTATACATTTCTGACTTTTTATATGCATTAAAATGTTCTTTATATCTATCTTTAAGTTTTTTCTTCGTTTTCCTATATAAACGTTATTACAATAATCACATTCTAATTTATATACACCGTTTTTTTCATGCATATTAATAATATTATTATTATTCATTATATTTATTAATTTATTATTAGTATTATATGCGAATTTTATGTTGCTACCTTTAAACAATTTTGTGATATTTTTTATTTCATTACCAAAAAATGTAAATAAGTCCATATGACATTTTCATCATTATTTTTGTAAATTACATTATTATTTTGTTTCTTTAAAATATTATAGGTAAGTTTATCAACAGTTTTCTTTTTATAGCCATTCTCAATTGCAATTTGATAAATAATGTTTTTCTCTCTTATTTTGTTTTCATTATTCATAGGTATTTTATGTATATAATATATATTGTATAATAAATATAATGAATAATAATAATATTATTAATATGCATGAAAAAAACGGTGTATATAAATTAGAATGTGATTATTGTAATAAAATTTATATGGGAAAAACTAAGAAAAAACTTAAAGATAGATATAAAGCGCATTTTAATGCATATAAAAAGCCAGATTTATAAATCAAATTTGCTAGTCATTGTATTAATAATAATCACTTATTTCCTAACATAGATAATATGATACTTATGAAAGAAATTAACAAAGGCCTGAGAATGAATATTTATGAAGCTTTAGAAATACATAAATATAATACTAATAATGAGTTGATAAATGAACAAATACAAGTAAAATCGAAATTTGATAATATATTCAGTGTTTGTAATGTTAGGGCAGCAAAATAAAAGTTTAACAACATTGTCAATGATATGGCATAGCTATTTCTTTGATCTAATTTGCACATATGTTAATTTTAATTGTTTAATATTCCTGATGATGTTGGTACTGTTAGCCAACGAAAAGCTTTGAATTGTAAATTCAATTATAATTCTTGTATTTGTATTTTGACTTAGTTCTTTATTAATTCACAAGAATACATATTGCGATATATATATTAAAACTATTATGCTTTTTGAAAGATTTTTAATTAATAACTATATTATAAGAAAACATATCATCAAATTATGTATATATATATATATATATATATATATATAAATATATATATATATATATATATATATATATATATATATAATAAAACTATTATGCTTTTTGAAAGATTTGTAATTAATAACTATATTATAAGAAAACAAATCCATAATATGTATATATATATATATATATACATATATATATATATATATATATATATATATATATATATATATATATATATATATATATATATATGCTGATACGTATTCCTTCACGGATAGAAAAATATGATGAATAGTTACTATCTGGAGTACATCCGTTCATTCTGCAGTCCATAAATTCGCAGTTCCGACGTTTCGCTAGAATCTCATCCAGCATTCCCTAATCAATGCTGGATGAGATTCTAGCGAAACGTCGGAACTGCGAATTTATGGACTGCAGAAAGAACGTATGTACTCCAGATAGTAACTATTCATTAAATATATATATATACATATATATATATATACATATATATATATATATATATATATATATATATATATATATATATACATATAAAGTAGTACACATACACACACACACACACACACACACACACACACATACACACACACATACGCGTGCGTTCATGTGCGTACGCGTGTGCACTCTCACTCTCAAATATACACTTACACGGAGTGCCTACCTACACACACCCACTTAGATACCTAAATACACACACATATATAAGTTAAATATATTTATTGCTATGTTGGGTGCGTTAGGCTTTGGTTCCTTCTCTCCATCCTTGGACTCAGTATGCACTGTTGAAATATTTTCTGTGGAGAGGATTATTGACAACTCCAAGATTTAACATTTGCTTAAAAATGCCAAAACTGAACGTTTTTGAAGTCACATTAACAATGAGTTGATCACTAATAAAAATCACCTTATTTGTAAACAGAAAAAGTGTTTTATTATCTTATAGAGATTATTTGTATCTTTGACTGATTTACAAGACAGAAAACTTATTCGAAAATAAGAAGGTTAATAACATATTTTCTACAAATATACTGAGCGAATAATATATATTTGTGTTTGAAAGATGAGTTAATCGCAACGTGAGAAGTAAGATGTCTTAAAACAATGAGCACAGATCCGTTACCCCATTGTTCACAGAGTAGCGTGCATCTGTTATTCCTCTAATAATTATTTTAAAATAGTATTTTAATATTCCTAATAATAGACATGCTCTCCTAAAATTCGTAAGAGAACTAAAAATAAATAAACTAAAAATAGCACTAATTAGTCTAGCCTCATGATCACTGAACAGGAAAACGCACTGTAATGCACAATATACAGACACACTAAACCCCACTATCCACTTTACATGTAATTAGCCTCAATCACGCGTTAGCCGTAAATTGTACTTCCCATTGGGAACGAGGGATTTAACAGACATAACAATAGTAAAATCAATAGCACCGGGTAAGGACGTAAACATACGTAAGTAAATGCCCTTTAATAAAGTCACACAGGAAAGACAAAAGAAAACGAAATAGAAAAGCGTATTACTATAACGCAGATTCTTAAACCAATCTGGAAATTTATATTTAGGAAATAATGATCCATAAAAGTAAACTGGTCATTAGATAATTTACATTTCATTATAAACTAAAACGACCAGAAACACTGAGTTTAAAAATTGCTACGCATTAATACAAATTAGTTAAGATAATAGAAAGTCGGAACGCATTTCAAGAATCAATTCTCTTCTTATTCTTCCTACTTATAAGAATCTTTTTATCTTGAAAAAACAAACTAATATTATAAATTAGGGATCCGACGATGACTTGAAATATAAAAGAATAAGGTCATAATTGTAGTGTACAATATATATATATATATATATATATATATATATATATATATATATATATATATACAAGTTTACAGATTATAACAAATTATGCATTGGCCAGACAAACAAATAACTAAAAAACAGATATAAAGAGCATCTTGAGGCATACATAAAACCAAACACTTACAATTCAAACTTAGCTACACACGTCATCAAAAATAATCATACATTCCCCACATTAGTAAACATACATATAATTAAATTAAAAATTACTATCTTCATTTTTCTTGTTCTGGGAACAACGTCATTAATACAACAAACGAACAAATACTAATAAAAGTAAAAAATTAAAAATTATTTAACCTAACAGACAAAATTACCTCCTAGTCAAACTAAAACTGGCATACAGTGCAGTGAAACCGAAAATAGAACAGTACCGGTATATCACGTGACAATGGATAGCTCACACACCTGGCAACTACAAGAATAAGTACACATGGCTGGTAATAGATTAAGTTCGAAAATGAGAACACCTAATTAATAGTTCTCGAAAGTCGACTCGATATATTACAAGAAAACATAACACTATATTTAATATTATATATATATATATATATATATATATATATATATATATATATATATATATATATATATAAATATCGCAATATGTTTTCTTGTGTATTAATAAAGAACAAAAGTCAAAATACAAATATTTAAATTGTAAATTCAAATATAATTCTTGTATTTGTATTTTGACTTTTGTTCTTTATATATATATATATATATATATATAGAGAGAGAGAGAGAGAGAGAGAGTAGAGTATATATAAAGTATATATAGTAGAGTTTAGATTCAAAAGAGGCAACAGGGGACTTAATAAGAGAATACAGTCGAATCAAAGAAATAAAAATCATTTATATATTCAAACATTTTCTATTTATTTTACACAAATGTTTTTAATTCGTTTACAATTTATAAATTGTATATTATATCGCTTATAGTTGTATAGTTTATCCTACTATATCGGGCGTAAGACTACATTTAGCATAATAGTCTCCAAAATTAGGTTAATATTAGATTATAAACAAAGTTTTAAACCGAGTTAATGATTAAATAGAGATCCTACGGTTGTTTAAAATCAAATACAGTCAAGACAAACTCGTATTGCAGTTCGTTAGCAATGTTACCGCTTTTCTTGATGAAGGAATGACAGGGTTAATCAGTGTAGATACACGAGATGTGTAAATGGCAACATAAGCT
>JBAIZL010000010.1:24571310-24601310 GCA_036971475.1 Prosapia bicincta
TATATGACACAAGAAGGTAAAATGACTACAAACGTACATATTTATGAACATGTTGCAGAACGTATAACAAATAATTAATGAAACATAAAGTTTAAATATATGAATCACTCATCTTAAAAAACAGGCAATATAAATGGGACAAAATGGGGGGGGGGGGTTCAGCAGTAAAATCAACCTGGACAGATTAAGAAATGATATTTCTCCGATTAAATGGGGTTAAAACTGGATATAATGTATATGTGTGACTGGCAACAGCTAACAAGAATGATAGCTCTAATACAAAGAATGACTAGCAGACAAAGTAAGACGACGATGCAGAAGCTTTACGGAAGATGATTGGAGAGGTGGAGGAAACTGGGATACGAAAATATTGTGCCAGCTGTAAAATCTTGTGTTCATGAATTTAAATACACATGTGACTGTAATAAAATTAAATTGTAAGAGGTAGTAGCCCAAATAACGAATCATTCATGTAGGATAAACATTTATACATAAGATAGCAGAACATATGAGAGAGGGGATATGAGTGGATATACGTTCTGGTAGTTTATATACAGAATTTAAAGTATCACGTTTGCAAATTCTTCCTGTCTTGATATTTTAAAATATTCAAATTTAACCAGTTAACATATTTAAAATACAAATATATAAATTATGTCCTTTCTATAGGAAAAAAATATTTTAAAGTAAATTCCTTCTTAGGTCAACAAAGAAAAAAATTATTTAAGTTACCTTTTATTAAATAATTACTATTCTTATAAATAAAGTAACACACAATATGAGTTAAAACAGCTGTTCTACCACATAACCTATACCATAACATCAGCTGTTTTATGATATCATATGTTCAACTATTTTAAATCAAGTGTAACGAAATAAGTGTATTCCATTCTTTACCATTAGGTAGTTGTATTTAGCTCTGGATATTCAGCCAGTTTATTAGAAAGTCCACTATTATCTGACTCGAAACATTAGACCACTCTAAACTAAATGTCAACATTCCAAGGCCATAGACACATTGCCGACATCCTCCCCCTTTCGAACTCTGGCCATGTCTATATACTATATTGGATGATATGGTTTCATATCACTTGCATCTGTAACATGGGAACATTTCTTTTCATGACCGCACGCACTATAATATACTAGATTTTGCATGCTTTTTTTTTAAAAAAATGCCATCGAATTGTATTGTTTTATTGATTATAAATTTTCTTCTCAATACGTTTTGTGGAGGTCATTTTGAAGTAAAGGATGATAATTTTCAGCGAAGAAGGTATTTTCTGTATTATTATTGAATACAATCCGATTGAATCCACTATGATTGGGAGCAGGTAAACCTTTGAAGCTCTTTCTTGGCCTCATTCTACGTTGACATATAACGAATGACAAAGCCTTTAAACTCTCTAAGCACACAATATATGTTAAAGATCCGTATTGATTAACGCTGTACTTTGTATACGTGGATAAACATTTTTAAGTTTCAAACAAGTCGCTTACCAAGCTGTTTCAACAGAACAATAGTCAACCTGCACGTGTTGATGTAAACGCTCAACTGCAATCAAAAATAGTAATACGTATTTAGTAATATTGACTAAATGAAATAATAACATATGGGGCCAACAGTTACGGTAAGTGTGTATTTGATTTTTTAATCAGCTGTTAAATTTGTTCCAAATGTTGTTCTTACGATTAAACTTCCTAAAATAGCCTTGTTTATAGCACTGTTTATAAAGAATGTTCTAATTTATTCTTTAAATAATTTATAACTTACATGAAAGATTAACAATAACTATAATTTCCATTTAGTAAAATATGTCAATTATTGAAGTATTTTTATTATATATTTATATTATAACTTATATTTAGATTATATTTAATCATAAATTATATTTAATAATTTAGGTTTTGTAAAACTCTTTTCTTTTTTTTTTCTATTTTATTTATTATAAACTGCAACTAAGATAAATCCTATCTAGCAGCTTGCTTTCTGATGGAGATTACAATGTTCGTCTTGTTTCAGTGAACAAAACTAACTTAATGTTGCTCTGGAATCAAGTCCAAATGTTTAGTGCGCTGAAGTCTACGCACTGGTATCCTGTGAGCTAGTCGCATAGCTACAGGGTTCGTATGTTCCTGGAGCCGCCCGAAGTGATTCACTGCTGCAGTAGCGGCCTCCTCTCTCAAGCTCTTCATCTTGAGGTCCCTAAGTATATAATAGTTACGGACGTACCATGGAGCTCCCACTATAGCTCTCAACACTTTATTTTGGAAGCGTTCTATTACTTGTAAATTGCTACTCTTGGTGCATCCCCAAAATGGTAACCCGTATGTCCATACTGGTTTTAGCACTTGCTTATAAACAAGGAGTTTATTGTAGGGGCTTAACTCCGAATACCGGTTCATGAGCCATGCTAGTCTTCTGTATCTTACATCTAGTTGATCTCTTTTTTTCTTCACATGAGATTTCCAGTTCAATTTAGCGTCCAATGTTAAACCTAGGTATTTCACCTCCTTACAATTAGGAACAACCCGGCTATTTATTATCAGGTCAGTTTTGCTCTCTGCCTTATTGGTAAAAATAATATGAGCAGATTTATTTTCATTAAGTTTTATGCGCCACTGCCTAGTCCACTCACTAACACTATCCAGGGTGATCTGCAATTTAGCTGTTGCGTGAGCCTCATTTTGTGCAACAGACAGGATAGCTGTGTCATCTGCAAACGTTGCCATAATTGTATTCCCATTTACAGGTATGTCCCTTGTATACAAGAGGTACAATACCGGTCCAAGCACACTACCCTGAGGCACACCAGCAACGATGTCCCTGAAACCAGAGTACTCCCTACCCTGCTTGACGCGGAAGATTCTGTCCGCCAGATAGGACTTTAGTATTTGCCAGAATTCTTCTGGAAGATCTCGATGAATTTTATATAGTAAGCCACCGTGCCAAACACGATCAAATGCCTGGGAAACATCGAGGAAGACACCAGAGCATACCCTCTTCATCTCCAAGGTTTCCTCAACTACTTCTACAATTCGGTGCACCTGGTCTATAGTGGAGTGTTTGCTCCTGAAGCCGAATTGGTGGCTTGGAACCAAGCTTCGTTCTTCAATTATTGGTTTGAGTCGTTTCAGCAGCAGTCTCTCAAAAATCTTTGATGTCACTGGAAGCAATGATATCCGGCGATAAGATGTCTTCTCATTCGGTGGTTTCCCTGGCTTCGCAATCATTAAGATTTCAGCTACCTTCCACTGTCTCGGAACATATTTTAACCGGAAGCACGCATTGAGCAAGTGTAGAAGTTTCATGACAGCTCTGTGTGGCAGCTCCTTCAGGATCTCTCCAGTGATCAGATCATACCCAGGAGCTTTTTTAAACCTTTGTTAATTCTTTCTGAAGTTCTTTGAAGGTGACATGTTGAATCATCAGGTTATCAGTCCTCCGTAAGTACGTGGTATTTTCACTGGCAGTTTGTCTTGGCAAAGGGGTAAAGATATCTGCTAGATATTCCGCAAAGACTTCTACTTTTTCTTTATCAGTTTTAGCCCATGTGTGACTCCCGACCCTGATGGGTGGTATTTGTATTTTTGGTCTCTTGAGTGAACTTGTGGCTTTCCACAGAGAATAGTCATTTACTTTATCTGCCGTCAGACCATGAAGATAGTTGCTGACTTCATCACTCTTGACTTGCCGCAGGGTGTCTCGTAGCTCATTAGTAAGACGATTTAGGGTGGTCTTGTCAGCTGGATCACGCGTCTGATACCATCGCCGTCGAGCTTTCCTCTTCTCTTTCACTAATAGACGGACCTCAATGGTGCAGCATTTTTTATTGTTAA
Organism: Prosapia bicincta; assembly: GCA_036971475.1. Classification (NCBI taxonomy): domain Eukaryota; kingdom Metazoa; phylum Arthropoda; class Insecta; order Hemiptera; family Cercopidae; genus Prosapia; species Prosapia bicincta. Next base: position 24,575,151 of record JBAIZL010000010.1, read on the forward strand.
CCGGCTTGTTGATAGGATTAGGGGTGTTGTTCCAAGAAGCCAGCTGTAGGTGATTGACAAACCTCTCCACCTCTTCTTCGAGTTGATTGCTGTTTCTTATAGGCACAGCAAGCTCGATTTTATCTTCCAGCTCCAACCGGAAGCTCTTCCAGTCTGTGCTTTCACTTGTTAACTTAGGAGCCGTTTGTCGTAACAAGAGTTTTTCGCTGATTGCTAGAATGACCGGTGTGTGGTCAGAGCTGAGATCACCACAGCTTTCTGTCCTAATGCAGTACCCTGCAAGCCCTCTTCCGACAAAAAAGTTAATCAAGTCCGGCAGTTTTCTGATGTCAGTTGGCCAGTAGGTCGGCCTTCCAGCTGAATAGAAGTAACAATTTTGTTTGCATCCAGCTTCATACAATAAGGTTTTGCATTGAAGTCACCACCCAACAAAAACTTGCAACCGAGGCTGATAAAAAGCTCAATGTAGTCGACGTGGTGCAAACTATACTGTGGTGGGCAATAGATTGCAGAAACTGAGAAGGATTCTCTATTCTTTGGATAGACCAGAATCGTAGTGACTTGCATCATAGCAAGTTGTATCTTCAGATCGAGAGAATGGCTAATAGTTTTTTTATAATCACTGTAGAACCTCCTCTGGCTATTCCTGATGGGTGGTTGGTGTAGTAAATATCAAACCCCCACACCTTAACTACATTTTGTCGTGTAAAATGTGTTTCAGACACAAGACATATATCAATGTTCTCACTATTAAGAAACAGTTCCAATTCATGAATTTTATTTTGAAGCCCATTGGCGTTCCATGTGGCTATTCGTAAGTTATACGGTATTTTTGCTTATTGAAACTGGTTTTTAACAGTCTTCTTTAGCTCGGTGAGCCTGTACAATATGATTTTATTTATTTCACTTTGCTCCTCTAGCCAATGATGGATATGAGCCAGTTTTTGCCCTATGGATAAGGCTTCATCCTCTTCGTATGACACAGTTCTCAAGGATTTGTTGGTTGTTACTTGAGCGAACGATTTTTCACCAAATTTGGTTTCCCTTGAATTAAGCTGCAGTTCAAGTTGCCTTTCTCTGGCGGGCTGCGCTCGCATTATTAGTGGTCTGTCTGGTTTAGAGTTAACATTATTTCTCCGTTTCTGAAGTTCTTTGGCGACTTCACACCCTCTATAGTTGGCCGGATGCTCGCCTTTACAATTAATACATTTTGGCACAGTCTGTCTACTAACAGTGCAGTCTTTTGTGAAGTGTTTGCCAGCGCACTTCACGCACTTTGCTTCCCTTCGACAGTAAGCTTGAGTATGGTTGAAACCTTGGCATCTTTTGCATTGAGGAATTGACCTTGAATTCCTCCTCAGAGCTTCTACTTTTATCACCATATGGAGTAAAACTCTTTTATAATTTTATTTATATACTTGGAACATTGGTAACAAGAATTGAATGTTTCAGATAATCAATAAAAGTTTCCATTAAATCCCATGAAATTTATATGACAGTATTATGAATACAAGCTTTGCATTCACTATATTATTTAAGCAAAGCTTAAATTCTGATTTTATCAAAACTTATTGTCATTGGTTTCTATAGCTAATTTTTAGTACAACTAAATTTACTTTGGATTTGTGGTACTTCTGTGACTTGCATTAAACTAAATATCTTCTACGATTTTATTAAGGGATATATTTAGCACAAGTTTATGTCTATGCTGTCGGTACAGAGTTCGAATGCTTTCCATTCAACAGAACTATTAGAGCATATAAATAGCTTTGAAAAGCGAAATGGGAAACAGATGTTAGAAAACAAAAATATCTAGTTTAGTGCGTAACATATGAGAAAATAAACTCTCGTGAAGTAAACAAATCAATCAAACAATGATGACACTCATGATTGGTCTTTATCACCGCCGCTAATAAATTACCATAACTAGTTGATCTAGCACGTAAACCGCAAATAGTTAAGGAGCTATACATGTACGCATAGTTCTTTATTTACAGCCTTCACTAAAGTGAAACTTATTGACTTAAAATAATAATCCATCTACTACCAATTGGAATGTTTGTGATTATGTAGTACATAATGGGTAACGTACAATAGGAAATGTACATCCTTACATAACCCCTCCCATATTGCATTTTCGCTATCCAGATTGAGTTGTTGCCACATCGATCCGAATATAAGGGCTTTTACTTATTATAGATAATCTAGTTTTCTATTATGGTTTCTTGTAGTGAATCACCGTGTATTTTAAGGGCTATAAAAAGTTAATTCACGTTTTTATTAAGGAAATTACTTTCCTAAAATATCTGGAACTGCCTCTATGGCCAATATTTTCTAATACTCTTTGTATTTTGTAGGCATTTAAAAATATTCAATTACAGTTTACAGTGACAAAGGAAGTGTATTGATACCCGTTCTAGTATAAATAGCCTTATTCAAGGCTTCAATTTATTCACAAATATAAAGATAAACAACATCTAACAAAACACTCAACTATACAGCTTTTATAAAAATAACATAAGGTACATAATTTCAATAAATACATTGTATTTACTTTACAGAGTTTTTTTATATACTAATATATTCAAACACAACTCTAAACTAAGGTCCACATTTCGTAACAACATATGGGGTAAACTTGCCCTATAAATCCTTTAACAAAACAAGTTTAGACAAGCTCAGCCTATCCTCCCTTAGGTCTGATAACAACGGGAACTACGCGTTAACAACAATATATAAAGCACATTTTGTAAATAGGTTACATTTAAAAAGGAATCACAACATATTTTTTACATATAAAATAGATTTTGGCTTTAGAAATAAACTACGTACTAATATATACGCACGTATAAAAACATGTTAGTCTATTTAGAGAATTAATAATAAGAAAATATAACATTCATCAATTATAAATAAGACAACATTTTGCTAGCCTTAGTCGTACTTTATACAAAAACAAATAATAATTAATTCGTATATTTTTGTAATAAAACCTTAAATGTTATTATTGATTAAATAATTATACAGAATAATAAGACTCCAAGAAGTTTTATATAATTTAGAAGTTGCATTACAGTAAGTAACCAAATAGAGTGCAGACGTATTTAATATTAGTGCTGTGTTATTACTATACAATATTGAATCTTATAAATGGACAGACAGTATTTACTAAACAACAAGATCTCTTGTTATTGGTACATTACCTAGTACACGTAGAAAAGTTGATAAAAATATTAGATATAAAAATACAAACAAACATTGGAAATTATTTTTGATATAAAATACAAAGTGAATATTATCAGTTAAAATTGTTGAAACAATGTTCAAGCAACAACTAAATTACGTAAGCTAGAAAACACTTAGAAGTCTGCAGAAAGCTAAGCTACACTGTTACATTCAATATTTCCACATAGGTTTACTATAACACATATTTCCATGCTAAACCTGTACAATATATAAGATCATTAACACACTAACTTATTAAAAACGTGAGAAGAAATGTATTTGTCAGGATATGTCTGCTTATATTAGAAAATACAAATACATCCATAATGCTTTCACTCACTATGGATATTTTAGAACTCATTACGCTTTCAAATTGAATTTAAATTTTCGTGGCACCAGTATATTTGAGGTTTTTATTATGGCACCAAAAAACCACAAACATATTAATGGTGATTTATTACAAACTAACATAAGATTTGAAAAATGACACCAATTTTATTTATCTAAAACTCTAAATATGAAGTATTAAAGAAACAATTCTATTTTAAACATAAATATACTTAAGAACAACACTGAACTGTTATAAGACATCTCAACATGCATTGTATTGTAAAACTAAGTACTATACATTTAGTTTCACTAAAGAAAAATAATTATTATATTATCAACAATTTTATTCAAAATATAAAACATATTATTTATATAAAAAGCTTTCAAACGTATAATAAAACATTAATAAATATTTTAATTCAAAACAATTTATCACAATTTTTAATTATGTTTAAAAATCAAAACACATTGTAATACGTATTACTTAGTAACGATCTCAGGCTTTTTACAGAAGCCAATGTGTTGTCACGAATATCTTAACGCATTAAACATGTGAATTCTGTTGTTGTTTTAAACAATCAACAAAACTGAAAAAAAACACCATTTATTTTGATGAATACTTGAAAATTGTACAGAAATAAATACATACATAATTTACACATGATATTTTCTTATATTTAATTGTAGATAATCTTACATACAGTATTAATTTACATTAGTAAAATAAAATATATATAAATTTCAATACATTTCTATAATTTATGAACGGGTTTATAATAAATTATAGATATGTTATTATACTTATTTATATTTAAAAGTATATTATATACGAGGACTTGGAACACATGTATTTCTGTTTTATTATTATTATTACAAATATTATATTACATTTATCAAATAGTAAGAATGTTTTAAAAAATGTTCAATGTCGTGTTTTGAAAATAAAAACTGTAAACTCTACACATTCAAAAGTTTGCGGAAACACCAAATATTCAATTCATTAAAAAATCAATAAGATCGAGAGGTTTTAGAAAAGTTAAAAGAAAACATTTTACACGCAGGGCTCTCAAAATAGTTACTCAAAGTATCACTCAAAATCGGGCATTCAAGTGTGGGTGCACTTTAATTGAGATTGCTAATTTAAAAATATGTTTCCATTATTTTCCACTTGAAATGGCTACAAATTATTTTCCCTTTTACAAGCGTGTTACATACTTTGGCCTTAATGTCGAGTTATAACCCATACATAACTGAGGAGTTTTATTTAAAATTTATATAAACAATTTCTTTAAATTGTCTGAGGAATTTTCACTAAAATATTAAGTAAAATAACAATTATATTCTTAGAGTTTGAAATTTCTGTAGCTTGAAATTCTTTGAAAACATACGCAAAAAGGTACAGGTTATAATTTAAAAACTACCTTTTGAAAAAAATAGTATATTTTGTAAAAAAAACACTTTTAAACCCATTTTATCTCTCAACAGTGCGGTTTTAAATACGCAGGATATACAAAGTATTTTTTTTATAGTTATTACCGTCCTATTGTTTTAAGATACTCATAAATATCAAACATTTAATTACACTTTACGGCCCTATTTTGAAGAGAGTTAGCATATAAAAAATATAAATATTTCGAATCTCCTTATTGAACAAATTCATAGTAAAAATATATACTTTTATTTAGTGTTTTAACAGATTTAGGAAAATCAACATTGTTGTAAAAATGTCTATTCTTTCTCTTCTTTTGTTCCATTCTTTCATAAGAACTTTTTCTACCTTTGATACTATAGTTACCTATTTACTAACCTCTGACTATAAGCTTTCAAGCAATAATTATTTATTTTTATATTTATGGGCAACCGTGATTTTGTTTTAGTGCCGCTTTTTCTTCCATAGTAAATATAAAAAAAGGAATAATTGCAACGGGTACTACAAAATCCGCAATTTGTGGCGTTTTTGAAAAAGTAGCTATACATTTTATTTTGGCAGTGAAAAGAAAATGTTATTTTGTAAGATCAGAATCGTTATTCATATATATTTTTTTAAAATATTTAATAAAATCAAAGATGAAAAATCGTAAGATTTAAATAGCAAACTATAAAAGTATGTAATTTATGTTTTGTAACGCCTAAAATAGAATACGAATGTATTAAAATAACAATATAATAAAATTTGAATTATTATTTAGGTTTATATTATCTATAAAAACAGACTTGTGTAAGTTTGGCTTGAAAATTTAAAAAAGTTCTGTTCTTGAACTCATATTGTGTGGACATAATTATGATCCATGCATAAATATATATTCAATCGTGAATAATTAATAAAACAGTCGGACTATTTTATTACCTATTCTTTAAGGGATGTGAAGCGACGAAATTTTCCTCGAAGTTTTTGATTCTTCAACAGCCTGTGTATACGTAAATTACAACTGGGCCCCCCTAAATATAGAGCTTCGATCTTTCCCCCTTCTTCTAAAGACGATATTAATGACTTTATCGCTTCAGTGCCAACATCTTTAGCACTTAGTTCCAACAAAGTCCCAGGGAATCGTTCCCTTATGCATTTCCCTAAGCCCGCCCCTTGACCGGGTGTGAGAGCCACGCCCACCATGCTTAACCAACTTAAGTAGCTCAAATTGGCAACGGCTGTTTGTAAGAACAAGTGTTCTAAAGATGCCCTGTGAATGTTGTCACTCACTACCAGGCCGTTACATTTCAAGTAGCTTAGCGAACATGTTTTCAAACATCGCCCTATGGTCCGCAATGTTCTATCACAGTCTTCAAGAGAAATCCGCCAGTAACTCATTTTTAAACTTTGTAATGTTCTGAAGTGCATTGAAAGGGCCTGAAAGAAAGTAACTAAAGTCTTGTCGTCAATTATCAAAGGGTTGCTGTTGTTGTTTCCGATGGAAGTTTTGTCCAAACTCAGGTCCAAGTCGCTCAGGTGAGTGAACCCTCTGAGGAAAGGCAGAAGATGAGGTCCTCTCAATGCTACACGTTCGTTTATGGTGACTTGGAAGCCTCCGAGCCGCAGGAACACAATGGCTGGGCAGAGGAAATGCGGAAGGAAGGTCAGTAGTTCTGCTACGGAGTCGTCATGTCGTCCCAATCTGGATAGACGGCCGTCGTGTATAGCCATGTGGAGGCGACAGTTGGCGAGCACAAGGTCTCGCACAGATGTTGACTGAAGAAAAGCCAGAAAGACCGGCAGGGATCCTTCTTCCTACAATATGGAATATATAAATATATAAAATAATTACATCTTAATAAATTTTTGTTATTGTTAGAACTAAAACTATTATAATTAGTATTTGTCGCGTAATACTTTATTCATTGTTAAATAATGATGCATATTTTTTTAATGAAAAAAATGATTAGGATTATTTTTTTAAACTTTTTCCGCTATAACACTAAAACTTCAAAATGGCAGATATTATTTTAAAATATGTTCTACACATTTCAATTTCTAACATTTTCTATTTAACTTTTTTTTTATTTCATAGTAGTTAAATCTACTCTTCTGCTATTATAGTTTGATTTAAAACAGAATAGGTTTCTACGTAGATGCAGTGGGGGATATCGCCATCTGAGCGAATAGGAAATTCACATCTTGAACTTTGTTCAATATGGGGGTGAACCTTGTTGCCAATTTGACGTTAAACTTCGGTTCGTCGCTAGTGCTGTAGCTTGCTTCGTGCAGATGGCGATGGCGGGTTGAGAGTAACGGCTTTCGAACTGACAACACCGCATCCCTACCCTGCCGCAGATCCATTCCTATTCAACTTTAAATCATATATATATATATATATATATATATATATATATATATATATAATTGTGTGTGTGTGTTGCAACGGGTAGAATTCTGATTAGCAAATACCGTCGCAATAGTATTAAAATTTCGTAATGTAAAAATGTGAAAGCAAAGCCATTAGAAGGGATAAGGGGTTTTGTATATTTTAAAAAACAAGTAAATTACATGGAAATGAGAGAAAACCTCAAAATACTCCTACAATCACCATCGACATTCGAGAAGACGCAGCTTGTCAAGAGGGAAGGTAGATGCCCTGTACCAAAATTCGCGAGAACGCCGGATAGAAGATTAATTTTGAGTGAGCTTGCTTTGTGTGAGAAACCGGAAGCCCAGCAAGGGAAAAAGTCGCATGATGTCGTGACGTAGATTTTAGAAGCCACCCCATTGGTTGACAAAACATGGTACGATACGTCTCATGTGAACGAGAAAGCCCAGCGGGGGTTAAAAGAAACAGCGTTATTCGGGACTTCAAAGAGGAAGGACGTCGGTTCGGTCGCTCCAGGTCACAAGCATTTGTTTCAGTTTGTGATCTGTAAATGACGACGATGAAAATGACGTGCTAAACGCGAGACTAGTCGTCGCTAAAATGTAGTCGCGTGTGGTTTGGAACCCTTTTGGATGAGGTAACTTCTCCAAAAGTGGTCTCCAAAGTTTAATATTTATGTGGCGGCGTTCTTAAGAAGTTTGTGTGTGTTAAAGGTGAACAATAGGAAAAATTATTAGAGTCAGTAAGGTAATTTATAAAGAACAGTGCTTCAAAATTTATATAAAACAGTGAACAGTGATGGAATCCAAATTTGATTAAATGTCAATTTTTAAATCAACCTTTTATATATGAACAGTGAAAAATAAATAATGAAATAAATAATTGAATAATAAGAACTTAGGAACTGAAAGAGGGAGAGCAAAATTTTATAAGTTTCAAAATCGGGATATTAAAATTCTTTCACGCCAACAGTCAAGATCGGTGCATCGCATACCAAGATGGCCACCCCAGAAACAAACGATCTCGAGGGAGAAAAAGGAAAATCTGCCAGGATTTTAGGAGTGACCCTGCGATTAAGGTCAGGTTAATTTCTCTCGTTTTCATTTAATTAAAATTTCTATATGGAAGAATTATTGGGGAAAGTTGACATTTTAAATAATTCAATTTCAAATAAAATTTCTTTTTAAAGATGTAAAGATATCAAACAAAGGCTTTGTTTAATTCATAAACTAGAGGGGGTAGTAGTTAGTGGGGGAAATTCCAACCACAAAATGGAGGAGTCCTTCAAACAAGTTTATAAATATGAAATAGAATTAAATTGTTAGTAAATTGGAATTTTTTTTTAATAGAGAAAGTCATAAATTGTTTTGGAAATTAATTAATTAAGTAAATGTTAGAAATTAAAGGCTTTTTAAATATAAAAAATAGCAATAAATGAATAAAATGTAAGCAGGTGTTTTTTTATGAGTTTTGTGCAAAAGAAGTCAAATGAGCAGATGATTCAACAGAAAAGGTTTCTTTTTTTTATTCTAGAAAAACGTTAAATATGTAAAATTATTTAATGATAATCAAGTAAAATTATTAAATGAGAGAGGGATAAAATTAATGAATGAGAATTAACTAAAATTAATTAATAATAAGCAATTAAAATTATTTAATGAGAAAGGGTTAAAATTAATTAATGGGAATACATTAAAATTAATTAATGAAAAATTAATTAACATTCATAAATCAGATTTAATTAAAATATAAAGGGGTTTAAGGGCTTACAAAATTATTTGGAATTAAAATAAAAGGGTTGTGAAATAGAAAAAAGGGTACAAAACTAAAATGTGAAACAATTTCTTTGATTTAAAGTAGACAATAAAAATAAAAAGTAAATATTCAGCAAAGATTATGTGTGTCTAGTAAATCAATTGTTAGGCTAAGAATTTCAAGTTAAGATGTAATATGTTTGTTTAATTAGTTATAGAAGTATAAAAAATTGTTGGCTGGTATAACTCATGTTTAAATTTTTTTTTTTTTTTAATATTAATTGTTTTAAATGGGATAAAATTGTGTATTGATATAACTTATGTTATTCAAAGGATCAGTTTTTAAATTAAAAGGGCTAAAGTTATTTGTTGATGAAGTCAAGTTTTAAAAGTTCCATTGTCTAATTTTATGTACTAGAGTTTAAAATCAAATGTTCAAGATTTGCAAAATCACATAAAAGGATTGTTTATTTCAAAGGGTTTGAAAAAGGTATTGTCAAAGATAAAGACAGTTTTATTTTAAAAAAATGAAACAAATTTGATTTTGAATATTGAAGGGTTAAATGAACATAATTAAATTACACTTTTCAGTTAATATAACTAAAAATTATTTTTCTTATAACTTTTGGTGTTAACATAAATTCAGTAAGAAGTTTACTTAAATTTTGTATAGAAGGGGTAAAAGAAAGGGTTTACTGAGTAAAGAGTTACCACTGTTATTGAAATGTGTATATTTTAGAATATAAAAGAAGAGATAAGGTAATACTAAACAGAAATGAATTGTTAATATTTTAAAGAGCTAGTTAAAATAAGAAAATTGCAAAATGTGGTGTAATTTCAAATTTAAGGGAAAAATAAAAATGTAAATTTTACTAACTTGCCAACAAAACAATAGTGTTTTTATTTAAAATAGATTTCTTACACACTCCTAAAACCAAAGGGTCATTTCGCCAAAAAGATGCCTTCAAAGAACTCATTCCCCGAGAAATACGTACTCAAAGGGTTAAATTTCAGCAAGTTAGGTTTTTTATAATAAAGTCCAGTGACCTGTTCTCTGGCAGATTTTGGCGGGCCATTGCACAGTATCCTAGTTTGGCTAGGATAGGCCATGTCAGAATTCTGAGCTTGCGGTGGGGTAAGGGTGGTGGCGGCCGCGATGTGGCCCCACCATTCTTTTTCTCCAATAAGCAACACATCTAATAATACTTTTTCACCAATAAGCAACACATCTATTAATATTTTTTCACCAATAAGCAACACAGCTAATAATATTTTTCACCAATAAGCAACACATCTAATAATATTTTTTCACCAATAAGCAACACATCTAATAATATTTTTCACCAATAAGCAACACATCTAATAATATTTTTCACCAATAAGCAACACATCTAATAATATTTTTTCACCAATAAGCAACACATCTAATAATATTTTTTCACCAATAAGCAACACATCTAATAATATTTTTTCACCAATAAGCAACACATCTAATAATATTTTTTCACCAATAAGCAACACATCTAATAATATTTTTTCACCAATAAGCAACACATCTAATAATATTTTTTCACCAATAAGCAACACATCTAATAATATTTTTTCACCAATAAGCAACACATCTAATAATATTTTTTCACCAATAAGCAACACATCTAAAAATACATTTTCACCAATAAGCAACACATCTAATAATATTTTTCACCAATAAGCAACACATCTAATAATATTTTTTCACCAATAAGCAACACATCTAATAATATTTTTTCACCAATAAGCAACACATCTAACAATATTTTTTCACCAATAAGCAACACATCTAATAATATTTTTTCACCAATAAGCAACACATCTAAAAATACTTTTTCACCAATAAGCAACACATCTAATAATATTTTTTCACCAATAAGCAACACATCTAATGATATTTTTCACCAATAAGCAACACATCTAATAATATTTTTTCAACAATAAGCAACACATCTAAAAATACTTTTTCACCAATAAGCAACACATCTAATAATATTTTTTTCACCAATAAGCAACACATCTAAAAATACTTTTTCACCAATAAGCAACACATCTAATAATATTTTTTCACCAATAAGCAACACATCTAATAATATTTTTTCACCAATAAGCAACACATCTAAAAATACTTTTTCACCAATAAGCAAAACATCTAATAATATTTTTTCACCAATAAGCAACACATCTAATAATATTTTTCACCAATAAGCAACACATCTAATAATATTTTTTCACCAAAAAGCAACACATCTAAAAATACTTTTTCACCAATAAGCAACACATCTAATAATATTTTTTCACCAATAAGCAACACATCTAAAAATACTTTTTCACCAATAAGCAACACATCTAATAATATTTTTTCACCAATAAGCAACACATCTAATAATATTTTTTCACCAATAAGCAACACATCTAAAAATACTTTTTCACCAATAAGCAACACATCTAATAATATATTTTCACCAATAAGCAACACATCTAATAATATTTTTTCACCAATAAGCAACACATCTAAAATACTTTTTCACCAATAAGCAACACATCTAATAATATTTTTTCCCCGTGGCAGTTGCTTGTCTGCTATCGGGCGCCTCCCCAGGTGGTGGATAGGGGAACGCTCGTTGTGCTTGCACTTCGGGTACTGGTGAAATAAAATAGCCAGGGTGAACCAAAACAAGATAGGGGAGGGAACCCCGAAAATAAACCAAATATGAGTAGTGAGAAGGAGATATCTTTTACGGTGCAGGGAGTCGGATCCCCAGTACCGGCACAGGTGGAGGTGACTGAGCAGGCCACACCTGGGTCGTTAGCCCATGACTGCAATTCTTCGAAAAGGGTGGAACACTTGGCCCTGACGCAAGCTACAAGTGCAGAAAAAGAAAAAGACGCGTTTAAGAAAAGCACGAGCACAATAAGGACTCCGCCTCTAACAAGAACCTTGGAGAGAAGTAAGGTAGCGGATCCATTTGATGATGTTCCTGAACGTGCTGTGGACGCCGAAGTCAGAACAGATTTGCAGAGCTTTATTTCAGAGGCCGAATCCTCTGAGGTCGAAAGGCTGAAATTACAGATCAGCGAGGCAGATAAGAGCGAGGAGGAGCAAATCAGAGCTATTAGCGCTATCCTACGTACTATGAGGGAATCTGTTGCAAAACAGAAAAATGTGAACATGGCTATCAAGAATGGACTCGTCAAACTAGAGGATGGTCTGGAGGTGCTTCGAGCCTGTAGAATTTCACGACAGAATGCAATCTGGACTCTAGCAGAGAGGGCATCTGTGTCTGTAGGAAGTAGCCCTGGTAGACGAAATCTACCTCCACGAAAGCGCCCAAGGGAGTCAACAAACAGCCAGGAGGCGATGGATACTAACATCCAGGAATCGGCAAAAACCGAGAAATGGAATATAGTGGCCAGTAAGAAGAAGGGCAAGGCAAAGAAAGTACCAGAAACGCAGCAGTGCGTGTTGACGCCTATCATACGGCAGCAAGACAGCCGATTGTCCAATAAGGCGAAGAAAGAGGGAAGACCAAGAAGGAACGCCTTAGTTATTAAGGCTTCCGCTGGAAAGAGCTATGCGGAAATTCTAGGTGCGATAAGGAAAGATGTGCGGCCAGAAGACAGTGGTGCGGTGATTCGCGGCATCAGGAAAACGAGGGAGGGTGGAGTTTTGCTGGAACTCAATAGTTGCAGAGACCAGACAGCGCTCCAAACCGCCATCGAAACGGCGATCGGAGAGAGCGGAGAGGTCCGTAGCCTGATCCCGAAGATGAGGCTGGAGATTCTGGACCTTGATTCTTACACTTCTGAAGAGGAGGTTAAAGAGGCCCTTGACCGGGAAGAGGTTGAAGGGGAGATAAAAGTCTCCATTCTTGGCCCTAACCGTAGAGAACAATGTCTGGCAATTGTAGAGCTAGAAGAGGCACAGGGCATCAAAATCCTAAAGAAAGGCAAAGTTAAAGTAGGATGGGTGTCTGCTAGAATCAGACGAAGAGTCGAGGTTCGTCGCTGCTACAGATGTCTCCAATATGGTCACGTAAGAAGCGACTGCAAGGGTCCTGATAGAAGCGACACGTGCTGGAAGTGTGGACACAGAGACCACAAGGCGGCACAATGTAAGACAGAAGCACGTTGTATCCTTTGTACTGAAAAAGGCTACAAGGATATCCCGCTAAACCATGTATCAGGATCGGGATCCTGTAAAGTTTTTCGAGAGGCTCTCGCATTGAAAAAAGGCAAGGGCAAACCTGCATGAAGGTGCTGCAAGGTAACCTCAACAGATGTCGGGCTGCTGATGGATTGATCGATCAGTTGGTACTGGAAACAGGAATCGACGTAGCGATCATCAGCGAGCCGTACCGTCATAAAGGGAAATCAGCATGGCAAAAGGATGAATCTGGAATGGCAGTAATCTGGATTACGGACCTGCGGAAGTTTCCGATAAGTAAGACTGGCTCTGGAAGTGGCTATGTTTGGATTACAAGTGGTGACTTGACATTCGTCAGCTGCTACTTCTCTCCAAACGATAGTATCAACATTTACCAGGAAAAATTGAATAATATGGAGGATTCAGTGAGAGAGGTGGGTGGAAAAATCATAATGGCCGGAGATTTCAACGCCAGAGCGGTAGAATGGGGAATGCCGCGCACAAATAGAAGAGGAAATCTTCTGTTGGAAATGGCAGCCAGACTGGGACTTCATATCCAAAATACTGGTAGTACCCCGACATATCATCGGCCCGGTTACGGATACTCCATTCCAGATGTGACGCTGGTATCGGAAAACCTGGGGCGGAGATGTAGGAACTGGAGAGTGCTCCCGGACTACTCGGGGAGTGATCATGATTATATATCTTTTGATATTGAAGAAGAGTATATAACATCTCGCTCCGGGATCCGATGCCAGCCAAGGTGGAGTGTAGGAAAGATGGATGGAGCAATGTTGATGGAAGCACTTTGTTTCATGTGGCAATGTAGTCCGGCCTCCTATCCAGATTCATCCAATGTAGGGGATATAGAAAGTGCTGTTAAACAGGTGACCTACGTCATACGACAAGCCTGCCAAATGTCAATGCCTCGTAAGAGCATCCGCAAAGCAAGACAGCAAGCCTATTGGTGGACCGACGATATAGCCGATCTCAGAAGAAGATGTCTTCAACTTAGACGTAAGGCACAGAGATCTCGTGGCGGGGTTAAGGCAGCGGCTCTAGCCTTAGAGCACAAAGAGGCAAAAAAGGCTCTTGTTTTGGCAATCCGGCAGAGCAAGGATTGTTGCTGGAGATCCCTTTGCGAAGAGATTAATGAAGACCCCTGGGGTATGGGCTATAAAATAGTTACACGAAAGCTGAGCGGCGGATCCTCTGACCAGGCATTGAGCGCCAGCGCAACTAGACGAATTGTGGAAGCACTATTTCCCGATCACCAGCGTCTGATCTCTCCTGAAGAACCACGTGGGAGCGGTGATATTCCTTTGTTCACTGAATCAGAACTGATCACGGCCGTGATGTCATTAAAAAATGGGAAAGCCCCAGGACCAGATGGAATCCCACCAGAGGTATTGAAGGTGGTGGTTCGAGCACAACCAAGCCCTCTACTGGACATGTACAATGCCTGTCTGAAGTCAGGCATATTCGCATCACAGTGGAAGGTAGCGCGGCTTGTGCTCATAAATAAAGGGAAGGGCTCCTCTGACGATCCATCATCTTACAGACCGTTGTGCATGCTGGACACATTGGGAAAGGTAATGGAAAAATTAATAAGACCGAGGCTACAAAAGGCAATACAGGCGGCAGGAGACCTTACCAAGAACCAGCATGGATTTAGGGAAGGGCATTCCACAGTAACGGCGATCCAACAGGTGATAGAGGCCAGGAAATTGGGAGATCTTGTGTGTCATGGTGCCAGACCGATTGTTATGCTGGTAACGTTAGATGTGAAGAACGCATTTAACTCTGTGCGATGGTCGACCATAATGGAGGCGCTGGAACGGAAATTCTTTGTTCCAAGGTATCTGTTGGCCGTGATCAGAGACTACCTGAGGGATCGGCGGCTGATCTGGACTGCTGACGGAAGACAATGGACAAAGGAAATCACAGCTGGAGCAGCCCAAGGATCGGTACTGGGACCAGACCTGTGGAATGTGGCATATGATGGTCTTCTGAGATTAGAAATGCCAGAAGATGCATATCTGGTGGGCTACGCCGATGATGTTGCTGCTGTCATTACAGCTCGCAGCACTGAGTTGGCGCAGGTGCGGCTGAATCAGGTCATGCGTAGGATTAACCTATGGATGACAGAACACGGTCTACAGCTGGCTGTTTCCAAGACTGAGATAGTTTTATTATCTGGAAGGAGGATGCCGATGGTGGTACCAATGGTTGTGAGACAGGAGACGCTCTTCACTAAGAGAGCGGTGAAGTACTTAGGAGTCAAGCTGGACAACAAGCTGACGTACGGGGAACATCTTCGCATGACCTGTGATAAGGCTGCGGCTGTGACCTCGTCACTCGCAAGATTGATGGCTAACGTCGGTGGCCCAAGGGCAAGCAGGAGACGACTCCTATGGTCTACGGTGCAATCCATCATGCTCTACGGTGCTGAAATCTGGGCCGACACTTTGAAGGTGCAGAAGTACCGTACCAGACTCGATACGATTCAACGAATGGGAGCGCTACGAATAGCAAGCGCTTACCGTACTGTTTCGTCGGCAGCTGTGCTGGTTGTGGCAGGTGTTGTGCCAATCGACCTATTGGCTCAAGAGAGGAAATTTGTATATAATAACAGTAAAGAGATAGGCAAAATAGAGGCGGTCAAGCGAGCCAGAGCACAAACCATGAACCAGTGGCAGCAACGATGGAATCATGAACGGTCAGGTAGGTGGACGTTCCTTCTGATAAGAAGCTTAAAGGAATGGACAGAACGCAGGCACGGAGAAGTGAACTTCTATATCACACAGTTCCTGACAGGCCACGGGTACTTTAGGGCATACCTGTTTAAGATGGGAAAAGTTCTGTCCCAGAACTGCCGGATATGTAGCGACAAACTGGATGATTCGAGGCACACCTTCTTTGAGTGCGCCAGATTCGTGGACCAGAGGAGTCGATTGATGACACATGCCACGGGTCTCTCCCCGGAGAGCTTTGTGCGGACGATGCTTGCATCGGAAGCCAACTGGAATATGGCATCGAAATACATCGAATCTATTCTACGATGTAAAAAAGAAGAAGGATGGCTAGATCCGTAATATAATGGAGGAAGTATAAGAGGCACCACCCTGAAGTAATGCTTCGGCGGTTCCGGGGTGGATATCTGCCTGGAGGGTGACGAGTTTAGTGGGTAAACTTTCAGATGTAGAGCCTAGTGCAGTATCGAAAGGAGTCCCACACTCTGTGCATAAAGCATTCTCGTCGTTAAAAAAAAAAAAAAAAAAAAATAATATTTTTTCACCAATAAGCAACACATCTAATAATATTTTTCACCAATAAGCAACACATCTAACAATATTTTTTCACCAATAAGCAACACATCTAAAAATACTTTTTCACCAATAAGCAACACATCTAATAATATTTTTTCCCCAATAAGCATCACATCTAATAATATTTTTTCACCAATAAGCAACACATCTAAAAATACATTTTCACCAATAAGCAACACATCTAATAATATTTTTCACCAATAAGCAACACATCTAATAATATTTTTTCACCAATAAGCAACACATCTAATAATATTTTTTCACCAATAAGCAACACATCTAACAATATTTTTTCACCAATAAGCAACACATCTAATAATATTTTTTCACCAATAAGCAACACATCTAAAAATACTTTTTCACCAATAAGCAACACATCTAATAATATTTTTTCACCAATAAGCAACACATCTAATGATATTTTTCACCAATAAGCAACACATCTAATAATATTTTTTCAACAATAAGCAACACATCTAAAAATACTTTTTCACCAATAAGCAACACATCTAATAATATTTTTTCACCAATAAGCAACACATCTAAAAATACTTTTTCACCAATAAGCAACACATCTAATAATATTTTTTCACCAATAAGCAACACATCTAATAATATTTTTTCACCAATAAGCAACACATCTAAAAATACTTTTTCACCAATAAGCAAAACATCTAATAATATTTTTTCACCAATAAGCAACACATCTAATAATATTTTTCACCAATAAGCAACACATCTAATAATATTTTTTCACCAAAAAGCAACACATCTAAAAATACTTTTTCACCAATAAGCAACACATCTAATAATATTTTTTCACCAATAAGCAACACATCTTAAAATACTTTTTCACCAATAAGCAACACATCTAATAATATTTTTTCACCAATAAGCAACACATCTAATAATATTTTTTCACCAATAAGCAACACATCTAAAAATACTTTTTCACCAATAAGCAACACATCTAATAATATATTTTCACCAATAAGCAACACATCTAATAATATTTTTTCACCAATAAGCAACACATCTAAAATACTTTTTCACCAATAAGCAACACATCTAATAATATTTTTTCACCAATAAGCAACACATCTAATAATATTTTTCACCAATAAGCAACACATCTAACAATATTTTTTCACCAATAAGCAACACATCTAAAAATACTTTTTCACCAATAAGCAACACATCTAATAATATTTTTTCCCCAATAAGCATCACATCTAATAATATTTTTTCACCAATAAGCAACACATCTAAAAATACTTTTTCACCAATAAGCAACACATCTAATAATATTTTTTCACCAATAAGCAACACATCTAATAATATTTTTCACCAATAAGCAACACATCTAAAAATACTTTTTCACCAATAAGCAACACATCTAATAATATTTTTTCACCAATAAGCAACACATCTAAAAATACTTTTTCACCAATAAGCAACACATCTAAAAATACTTTTTCACCAATAAGCAACACATCTAATAATATTTTTTCACCAATAAGCAACACATCTAATAATATTTTTTCACCAATAAGCAACACATCTAAAAATACTTTTTCACCAATAAGCAACACATCTAATAATATTTTTTCACCAATAAGCAACACATCTAATAATATTTTTCACCAATAAGCAACACATCTAAAAATACTTTTTCACCAATAAGCAACACATCTAATAATATTTTTTCACCAATAAGCAACACATCTAATAATATTTTTTCACCAATAAGCAACACATCTAATAATATTTTTTCACCAATAAGCAACACATCTAAAAATACTTTTTCACCAATAAGCAACACATCTAATAATATTTTTCACCAATAAGCAACACATCTAATAATATTTTTTCACCAATAAGCAACACATCTAATAATATTTTTTCACCAATAAGCAACACATCTAACAATATTTTTTCACCAATAAGCAACACATCTAATAATATTTTTTCACCAATAAGCAACACATCTAAAAATACTTTTTCACCAATAAGCAACACATCTAATAATATTTTTTCACCAATAAGCATCACATCTAATAATATTTTTTCACCAATAAGCAACACATCTAAAAATACTTTTTCACCAATAAGCAACACATCTAATAATATTTTTTCACCAATAAGCAACACATCTAATAATATTTTTCACCAATAAGCAACACATCTAATAATATTTTTTCACCAATAAGCAACACATCTAAAAATACTTTTTCACCAATAAGCAACACATCTAATAATATTTTTTCACCAATAAGCAACACATCTAAAAATACTTTTTCACCAATAAGCAACACATCTAATAATATTTTTTCACCAATAAGCAACACATCTAATGATATTTTTCACCAATAAGCAACACATCTAATAATATTTTTTCAACAATAAGCAACACATCTAAAAATACTTTTTCACCAATAAGCAACACATCTAATAATATTTTTTCACCAATAAGCAACACATCTAAAAATACTTTTTCACCAATAAGCAACACATCTAATAATATTTTTTCACCAATAAGCAACACATCTAATAATATTTTTTCACCAATAAGCAACACATCTAAAAATACTTTTTCACCAATAAGCAAAACATCTAATAATATTTTTTCACCAATAAGCAACACATCTAATAATATTTTTCACCAATAAGCAACACATCTAATAATATTTTTTCACCAATAAGCAACACATCTAAAAATACTTTTTCACCAATAAGCAACACATCTAATAATATTTTTTCACCAATAAGCAACACATCTAAAATTACTTTTTCACCAATAAGCAACACATCTAATAAAATTTTTTCACCAATAAGCAACACATCTAATAATATTTTTTCACCAATAAGCAACACATCTAAAAATACTTTTTCACCAATAAGCAACACATCTAATAATATATTTTCACCAATAAGCAACACATCTAATAATATTTTTTCACCAATAAGCAACACATCTAAAAATACTTTTTCACCAATAAGCAACACATCTAATAATATTTTTTCACCAATAAGCAACACATCTAATAATATTTTTCACCAATAAGCAACACATCTAACAATATTTTTTCACCAATAAGCAACACATCTAAAAATACTTTTTCACCAATAAGCAACACATCTAATAATATTTTTTCCCCAATAAGCATCACATCTAATAATATTTTTTCACCAATAAGCAACACATCAATTAATACTTTTTCACCATTAAGCAACACATCTAATAATATTTTTTCACCAATAAGCAACACATCTAATAATATTTTTTCACCAATAAGCAACATATCTAATAATATTTTTTCACCAATAAGCAACACATCTAATAATATTTTTCACCAATAAGCAACACATCTAATAATATTTTTTCACCAATAAGCAACACATCTAATAATATTTTTTCACCAATAAGCAACACATCTAAAAATACTTTTTCACCAATAAGCAACACATCTAATAATATTTTTTCACCAATAAGCAACACATCTAATAATATTTTTCACCAATAAGCAACACATCTAATAATATTTTTTCACCAATAAGCAACACATCTAATAATATTTTTTCACCAATAAGCAACACATCTAATAATATTTTTTCACCAATAAGCAACACATCTAATAATATTTTTCACCAATAAGCAACACATCTAATAATATTTTTTCACCAATAAGCAACACATCTAATAATATTTTTTCACCAATAAGCAACACATCTAATAATATTTTTCCACCAATAAGCAACACATCTAATAATATTTTTCACCAATAAGCAACACATCTAATAATATTTTTTCACCAATAAGCAACACATCTAAAAATACTTTTTCACCAATAAGCAACACATCTAATAATATTTTTTCACCAATAAGCAACACATCTAATAATATTTTTCACCAATAAGCAACACATCTAATAATATTTTTTCACCAATAAGCAACACATCTAATAATATTTTTTTCACCAATAAGCAACACATCTAATAATATTTTTTCACCAATAAGCAACACATCTAATAATATTTTTTCACCAATAAGTAACACATCTAATAATATTTTTTCACCAATAAGCAACACATCTAATAATATTTTTTCACCAATAAGCAACACATCTAATAATATTTTTTCACCAATAAGCAACACATCTAATAATATTTTTTCACCAATAAGCAACACATCTAATAATATTTTTCACCAATAAGCAACACATCTAAAAATACTTTTTCACCAATAAGCAACACATCTAATAATATTTTTTCACCAATAAGCAACACATCTAAAAATACTTTTTCACCAATAAGCAACACATCTAATAATATTTTTTCACCAATAAGCAACACATCTAATAATATTTTTCACCAATAAGCAACACATCTAATAATATTTTTTCACCAATAAGCAACACATCTAAAAATACTTTTTCACCAATAAGCAACACATCTAATAACATTTTTTCACCAATAAGCAACACATCTAAAAATACTTTTTCACCAATAAGCAACACATCTAATAATATTTTTTCACCAATAAGCAACATATCTAATAATATTTTTTCACCAATAAGCAACACATCTAAAAATACTTTTTCACCAATAAGCAACACATCTAATAATATTTTTTCACCAATAAGCAACACATCTAATAATATTTTTCACCAATAAGCAACACATCTAATAATATTTTTTCACCAATAAGCAACACATCTAAAAATACTTTTTCACCAATAAGCAACACATCTAAAAATACTTTTTCACCAATAAGCAACACATCTAATAATATTTTTTCACCAATAAGCAACACATCTAATAATATTTTTTCACCAATAAGCAACACATCTAATAATATTTTTCACCAATAAGCAACACATCTAAAAATACTTTTTCACCAATAAGCAACACATCTAAAAATACTTTTTCACCAATAAGCAACACATCTAATAATATTTTCTCACCAATAAGCAACACATCTAAAAATACTTTTTCACCAATAAGCAACACATCTAATAATATTTTTTCACCAATAAGCAACACATCTAATAATATTTTTCACCAATAAGCAACACATCTAAAAATACTTTTTCACCAATAAGCAACACATCTAAAAATACTTTTTCACCAATAAGCAACACATCTAATAATATTTTTTCACCAATAAGCAACACATCTAAAAATACTTTTTCACCAATAAGCAACACATCTAATAATATTTTTTCACCAATAAGCAACACATCTAATAATATTTTTCACCAATAAGCAACACATCTAAAAATACTTTTTCACCAATAAGCAACACATCTAAAAATACTTTTTCACCAATAAGCAACACATCTAATAATATTTTTTCACCAATAAGCAACACATCTAATAATATTTTTTCACCAATAAGCAACACATCAATTAATACTTTTTCACCATTAAGCAACACATCTAATAATATTTTTTCACCAATAAGCAACACATCTAATAATATTTTTTCACCAATAAGCAACATATCTAATAATATTTTTTCACCAATAAGCAACACATCTAATAATATTTTTCACCAATAAGCAACACATCTAATAATATTTTTTCACCAATAAGCAACACATCTAATAATATTTTTTCACCAATAAGCAACACATCTAAAAATACTTTTTCACCAATAAGCAACACATCTAATAATATTTTTTCACCAATAAGCAACACATCTAATAATATTTTTCACCAATAAGCAACACATCTAATAATATTTTTTCACCAATAAGCAACACATCTAATAATATTTTTTCACCAATAAGCAACACATCTAATAATATTTTTTCACCAATAAGCAACACATCTAATAATATTTTTCACCAATAAGCAACACATCTAATAATATTTTTTCACCAATAAGCAACACATCTAATAATATTTTTTCACCAATAAGCAACACATCTAATAATATTTTTCCACCAATAAGCAACACATCTAATAATATTTTTCACCAATAAGCAACACATCTAATAATATTTTTTCACCAATAAGCAACACATCTAAAAATACTTTTTCACCAATAAGCAACACATCTAATAATATTTTTTCACCAATAAGCAACACATCTAATAATATTTTTCACCAATAAGCAACACATCTAATAATATTTTTTCACCAATAAGCAACACATCTAATAATATTTTTTTCACCAATAAGCAACACATCTAATAATATTTTTTCACCAATAAGCAACACATCTAATAATATTTTTTCACCAATAAGTAACACATCTAATAATATTTTTTCACCAATAAGCAACACATCTAATAATATTTTTTCACCAATAAGCAACACATCTAATAATATTTTTTCACCAATAAGCAACACATCTAATAATATTTTTTCACCAATAAGCAACACATCTAATAATATTTTTTCACCAATAAGCAACACATCTAATAATATTTTTTCACCAATAAGCAACACATCTAATAATATTTTTTCACCAATAAGCAACACATCTAATAATATTTTTTCACCAATAAGCAACACATCTAATAATATTTTTTCACCAATAAGCAACACATCTAATAATATTTTTTCACCAATAAGCAACACATCTAATAATATTTTTTCACCAATAAGCAACACATCTAATAATATTTTTTCACCAATAAGCAACACATCTAATAATATTTTTTCACCAATAAGCAACACATCTAATAATATTTTTTCATCAATAAGCAACACATCTAATAATATTTTTTCACCAATAAGCAACACATCTAATAATATTTTTTCACCAATAAGCAACACATCTAATAATATTTTTTCACCAATAAGCAACACATCTAATGATATTTTTTCACCAATAAGCAACACATCTAATAATATTTTTTCACCAATAAGCAACACATCTAATAATATTTTTTCACCAATAAGCAACACATCTAAAAATACTTTTCACCAATAAGCAACACATCTAATAATATTTTTTCACCAATAAGCAACACATCTAATAATATTTTTCACCAATAAGCAACACATCTAATAATATTTTTTCACCAATAAGCAACACATCTAATAATATTTTTTCACCAATAAGCAACACATCTAATAATATTTTTTCACCAATAAGCAACACATCTAATAATATTTTTTCACCAATAAGCAACACATCTAATGATATTTTTTCACCAATAAGCAACACATCTAATAATATTTTTTCACCAATAAGCAACACATCTAATAATATTTTTTCACCAATAAGCAACACATCTAAAAATACTTTTCACCAATAAGCAACACATCTAATAATATTTTTTCACCAATAAGCAACACATCTAATAATATTTTTTCACCAATAAGCAACACATCTAATAATATTTTTTTACCAATAAGCAACACATCTAATAATATTTTTCACCAATAAGCAACACATCTAATAATATTTTTTCACCAATAAGCAACACATCTAATAATATTTTTTCACCAATAAGCAACACATCTAATAATATTTTTTTACCAATAAGCAACACATCTAATAATATTTTTTCACCAATAAGCAACACATCTAATAATATTTTTTCACCAATAAGCAACACATCTAATAATATTTTTTCACCAATAAGCAACACATCTAATAATATTTTTCACCAATAAGCAACACATCTAATAATATTTTTTCACCAATAAGCAACACATCTAATAATACTTTAAACAAGTACTTTGAAGACCGACAAATATTTACTTGTTAAGTAAATGAAATAAATATAACACTTTTTATTTGGAATGGTAACTATATCTTATTTTATTTTTGCTAGTTAAAAATTATTTCGACTATGTTACAATAAAACACACACGCGGTTTGCTGTAATTTTCCCATAACTTGAAATCTAAATGATTTAAGTAATCATCACATTTTGATTTCTTATTTTTTAAAATATTTTTTAATTTCTGAACGAAGAAGGTCACAAAAGTGCAAAAGTGAATATTATAATATTAAAAAAAAAAAAAAATAGAAATAACAAGTTTTAAACTCTTTACTACGAAGATACTTTGCTTGGAATAACTTTTGTGACTGACAGAGAGATTAAAAAAGTATAGGCTACATGTTTTTAACACTTAGGGGTTATTAAACTACTATTAAAGGAAATTTCAATACAATGTCATGAACCAAGTGAAAAAAGTAATATAGTAAAGGAATTATATAAAGTAAATTTCTTCTAAAATCGACAAAAAATTTGTATTTTAGTTACTTTTATTTTATAATTACAATTTAATATAAAATAGTTATTTTACAGTTGCTGAAGAGTACTGTTTATTATCGACAAATTGACAAGGACAGTAGATACAACGTCATTAAAGTGCTGACAGTTTCCTCATGTTAGTTTGTACTTACCGACAATCCAAACAACAAGACCTCTATAAAATTATTTTGCAATAATAATTTAGAAATTATTTGACTTGGATAGATAAAGAAAACTCTTTCCAAAAATATGTTTTTTATTTGAACTTATTGTTATGTTTTATCCATAGGTAATTATTTATTGTTTAATCAATTTAGTATATGAATTTTGAAAGTAATTTTCAGGTTGCTGCAAATCCTTGTAAAAAACACTAAGGCTGTTGCCAACTCAACGAAAAAAAATACCTTGCAATAATTTCAACATTATGCAACACTTGTGTGCTGTCTAAAATTATTTTAGAAATGATACGTTCAGAAATAGAAACAAAACAACCAAAATATTTGGTAATAAAAGTATCTTAATTAATACATTTCTTTAGAACTGTTTACTGAATTAATAAAAACGCACTAGCCACAATCTAAAATATTTTATTTTACTAAAACGAAATGTACATAAAGTAATTTTTAGTAAAATAAAAGATTTTAGTATTCTAGTGGGTTATTATTTATTTAGTAAATTAACTTGATTTTAAGAAATTAAACTCTAACCTTAAAAACTACATTAAGGTTTATACAAACCATATATAAACCTCTTTTATAGCTAATGTCAAGTTGAAAAACATTTTTATTATAGCAGAATACATTTTCGTCTTTAAAATAAATGGTTTAAAAGTTTGGATAATCATACTCTATTATAATTACTGACGACGTAATAAGGAGAAAATAGACTTTGAAGAAAGTAAGGAGATTGTATTTCAGATATTCCTCTGACAGGTTAATTTCCTGTTGATGACTAAACCTTGTCGGTGTTCCAAAATTAATCGGTCTTTATTCTCTAAAATAGTATAATCGACAAGTTTTAAAAGCTTAAAGAGTTTAAAAGCTAATTAAGGAAATACGTTGCCAACTTATTACATATTATTTTAATTTACTTTTCTAGGAAGAAAAATATATCAAACATTTTAATTTATAGAATTTCGAAAAATATTGTACTTGAAAAGTAAAATTCCCATGTTATTTTATCACAACCAAACTGTGGAGCGAGAACACGTTGCAAATACATTAAAGCTCACTCTGGTACTGAATGAGACGTATGTATTGCTGAAAGGTTAATAATATGGTTCGTATGCAGCTACCTAAGGACAATGGGGGCTGCAGGCACGGTATA
>JBAIZL010000010.1:24606310-24631310 GCA_036971475.1 Prosapia bicincta
TATTGGAGTTTAGCTATGTTTATACAAAACATAGTTTATGAAAATTCAAGACAAACATTTTGTAGGAAATTCATAATAAATATTTTTTTATTAAAAAAGTTTAAAATAATATTTAAACATAGTATATAAAATTAACTATCAGTACCTACTCTTAAATATTGTAGGATATTCACTTTGTAAAGAAAACACTCGATTAAAGAACACTTGATCAATTACTCCAGAGTTCAACTGTCACTGATAATGATAGCTTTGATGTCGAAACATTTATGATAAACATTGTTTTTTATAATACTTTTGTAATACTTGAGTTGTTTTGGATGTTTGGTTGTACGCAAAGTAAAATTTGGATGTTTTAAACTAATGAAATGTGAAAAATTGAGATAATAAACTTTCATGATAGCCTACGTAATGTATATCAATATTTTCCAAACATTTGTAGGTCGAATAAATTTGCTAAGCAAAAAAATGAAAGTATAAAGTCTTACTTTGGGTATGTGTTTTGCTGAATGTAACAATCTATGAAGCAACGTATTTGTGATCTAATTATGATAATGTCGAGAGACGATAAAATACGTACATTGGAAAAGGAGTGTCAAGCGTACAAAATATCTGCCGGGTCGATATAAAAATAAGATAAAACACAAAACATAAACAGGTAATGTATTGTAATAATATTTTTGTTATTTTTTCTTTCAAATTTAGTTGTATTTATGAAAAATATATAACTTTTTTCACATCTATGTTTCAACATAGATGTATCATTATGTAAGTGCATTCGTACAATATTGTGAAGAATACATGCTAGGAACGTCAACATTACTTACCCGACGAAGAGGGAGGATCATCTTTGCGCATGCCCCAGCTTCCAGCCAGATTAAGTGCCACCAAGGGTCTGGAACGGATGAGATTTGCTATGGCACGTAAGCCGTCACGTCCGCACCCGAGATGAGGTAGATGTAGCACTGTTATTTGCGGGGCTTTCTCCAGTGCCTGGCATAATTGGGCGACTTGTGTTGTGCTCAGGTTTAAGTCAAGGACCAATTTGTTTAGGCTCGAACTTGCCGCGTGCTCTATGCTCTCGGCCATTGCGTCAACCAGACTCTGAAACCTGGAGCGACCACAAATATAAGACGGCGTTCATTATAGTTATATGATAGTTCCATAATATTTATTAATTGTGTTTTAGCAAGGTACTTTTATTAGTTATGATTTATCTAAGATTATATGTCCTCAGACATAATTTCAAAATCAAACCTAATTGTATGACAGTATTTTTAATTGAATGAAAAAATTAAGCCAAACCACTACTTACTAGTATAACAATAACAATGACAGTATTGTATTTTGGGACGGTTAAATTATTGCTCCTTAATTGTTTAATATTAAAAGAAAAATATCAATTAGCATGTCTACTAATGTACTTCCTAAATAAAAATGTCGGTAATACACCTTTCTTTATTATTTTTAGCTACTATAGCTTATATTAGTTCCGGCTCAATCAAAATGATCTTTCTTTAACCAAGCACTCGATGGAAAGTAATTATTTTTAGATTAAATCAAAGACAAAAATTGAAGGTAACATGAACATTAACATGAATACCACACTACGTATAACAAAAATATTACACTAATAATCTCACCTGTCATGGGCACCGTCTTCCAGACATGTGATTACGAGTTCAAATGTATGGAGTCTTGCTTTAGGCAAGGTTGTCTTCACATACACAGCGAGTCGTTCCACTTCGGTAGCACTGAACTCGTGTCCAAGCAGCGAAGATATCCTGACCAACCGGACGCTGTCATTGGCTGAAAGTGCGGCGAAAAATGTATCCAAGAGTTCTTCACAGTCTGCTCCTTTGTCAAATTGAAAAACTAGTTCGAGTGCTTCCAAAGTACACGCATCGCTTTTGAGAACACTTGCCCATCCTTCGAGTTCAAGAGGTGATGTATGGACTAGAGGGATCGGTACCTTAGGGTTCACTCTTCCCAATCCCGTGGCCCATCCTCCTGTAGAAGCGCCAAGTAACCTACTAACCGCAGCAACGTTGGCCTCGGATGGTCCAGCTGCTTGTAGTAGCATAAACAATGTTCTGGTTGGGATATCTAACGGACTGAACTGGTTAAAGACAAGGTGACCTTTACGGCCGAGGAGCCCCATGAGGAAACGCAGAATCAACTGTGTACTGGCGTCTAGAACCCCTGAAGAGCTTCCTGTTAAACCGGGTAAATCTTCCAGCTCGCGCCTTAAAATATTTGCGTAGTGAACCACGGATGAAATGTAATATGCTGCTAAGAACTCTGCGAAAGACCTGTGAAGGGGGGAATAAAAATCAGGACGTTTCTTATGGGCATGACTTTTTGAAAAATTTAAACCTCTAATTAAAAATCCGAGTTCTGCTACTTCTAAACCGCCGCCACGACAGTGGGCTCGAATCTCTCCATCTGTATACAGAAACCTGTCTTCCTTAATGCACGCCAACGCAAGTTTGCCGAATTCGGCTAACAGCTTCTTGCAGTGCCCTGGTAGATCCGAGGTAGAGTTCACGCCCATGGTCATAGAATCGCCTTTTTTCACCAAACTACGGCGAATAAGGCACTTGAAGAGAGCCTGATGAAGGTCAAGAGTGTCAGTCGGGATGTAACCGCAGTCTTCCTCGTACAAAACGCATAGAAGCAACCAACCCAAAGGCCAACAAGCTAGCGGTCGCAGGACTGTGGGGCTCGAACACACGGTATCTAGAAGTCTCGATGCGTGGTCTTGTTTCTTGTTGCCGCAGAAGTAAGAAGCTGTCAGTGTTTCCACGTGCAACCAATCTAAACCGTTCAGCAGCACCCTTCTTTGAACAAACCCAGCTGTTTCTTGACTCCAGCCTGGACAACACGTTAACAGTATCCGGCATTCGGGAAATAATTTCCCTTCCAACAGATCAAGTGCATCTCCAAGGGCGTCTTTACCACCAGCGACACCATTCCCCGTTGTCCTACAGCCTTCCAGTCCATAGAATCTAACAGCTTCATCATATCCATCCAGTACGAATAAAAGCTTATCTTCAAGTAGATGTAAATTTTTCCAAACTTGAAGGAAACTGTTGCTACCTCCGGCGCCTTTTGGAAGCAGTTCTTTGCTAAGGTACTGAGAGATCGATCCACCTCTTAGCTCTCTTAAAGGAACAAAAAGGGCTAGTTGTATTGAGGGTCCAAGCCAGTCTTCCTGTGACGCCCATGACTGCAGAATGCGTAGTGCTAGCGTAGTTTTACCACTGCCTGGTCCTCCTTCGACCACTAATCTTCTTGGCGCCTCATGCACAATACCTTCACTAGTCTGTAAGTAATGCAAAATACAATTGTTTTAAGTTCAATAAAACTAAATCATTATTTTACAACGCTGCACAACTTATACAAAACAAGTATACTATATACACCCCTCACGTAATATTTAAACTAAATACTGAAGTAATAATTGAGCTGGCATGTAAGTTAAGGTTATAAATAAATAAATAACTACACACGAACTCAAAAACACAATATACTTTATTGTCATACGCGTTTCAATTATTTGATCATCATCAGTGACACTACTACAAAACGTTGCAGTCTTATATTTGTAATAGTGTCACTGACATAAGTCATACGTATGGAAATAAAATATATTGTTTTGTGAGTTCGAGTGGATTATTTATTTATTTATTAACTAGAAACTATTATAATGACAAGAAAATCTAGCTACGACTCGCAATTATACAAATTGTAATATCAGACGCGTTTCAATGACATTATGTCGTCATCTTCAGTGATGCTTTTAAAACTTAATTTAAAAAAAATGAACATAACCTATATATAAAGTATTACTTGATTATGTTAATTTTTTTAAAATTAGGTTTGGATTGTATAGGATCACTGAGGATGACGACATAATGTCATTGAAACGCGTCTGATATTAAAGTTTTTATAATAATTGTGAGTCATAGCCTGTTTATTAATGTATTTATAACTTTCACTCATAAGTCAGTCAATTATTGTTTATAAAAACTATTATGCTTTTATTCTAAATATGTATTAGTTTTAAGAGGTTTTACAATGTTTGTTCAGTTTTCTTTGTCTTCTCCTTATTAGAAGGTCCACTATATATATATATATATATATATAGAATATGATATGAATATGATATTATCATATATCATACATATGATATAATCATATATGAATATGATATTAATATAATTTATTAAATTTAATTTCAGAGCTGGAAATTTGGCTGCTGATTAACCGACAACGTTTGCATGTAACAGAGATAGGAAGGGTAGATATAGAAACATTGTCTCTCCCACGGAAACACTTTCCTACCTTGTCTCTCACCAGAGTAAATTCATTTCACTACCTTAATGTTACCTATAGTTCAACGGACACTTCTCGCCTCTTTATCAGAAAATGATAGCCTGTAAATGGCAGGCAAAAGATAATACTTGATATAAACTGAGTCAGCTCAGATCTGTTTTCGTTCTCAGATATGTTTCTTAAAATCAAACTCTAGGTAAGGAATAAGTGATTTTAAAAGTAGCTAAGCACAACTATTTTATAAGTCTACATTGTCGTCGTAGAAACTTACACAACTATTCCTATATGAAGCCTTTGCGGAATAATATGCTATACTGACCAAGTATCCGGTTTGGTTGGGTTTGCTTTCGTAATGTGAGCTGTATTTAAAGTTACCGCTACTAAACTTATTATTTTCCTCAATTCCCTCTATTAGTTCAAAAATACTTTTATTAGTTTCTCCTTATCTTTTTCAAAAATTTAGTCGTAATAAAATACTTTTTATTCATTCACTCAAGTTCAAATATAATTCTTTAAACACGTAGTGGATGACATTTGATATTACAGTTCAATAATTAAATTTAAAATGAATTAATTTTAGTTTTATATGAGAGAAAACGTTTCACAAAAGAGGAAAGGTATGCAATATATGTATTTCTTGCTTAATTTAATAAAACGTAACTAAAATAAAATTTTTGTTGCTGACTTAAGAAGGATTTTACTGAAACAAATTTTTGTTATATTAGGGGTACTTGTTACAACCACAGAACACCTAATACAACTTGAATCAAGGGCTCTATGGTTATAACTAAACTTGTCTTACAAGAAACTTTATAGTTCTGATTTCAAATACAGAGCAATCAAATATATTTATTTGTAGTGTTACAAAATGTCTGATAAATAACATATAGTTAATACATTAGTTAGTCTTACGGGGATTAGTACACTGAGGACTTGTTAGATTTTTTAAAGCTTTTATCCACTATTAGGACATTTAAAACCGCTTATTCTATTATAAAATGTATTTTAAAACAATAATTATGAGAACGAAAATATCACACTTGACACTATCTCAATCAAGTTATAAGTTAGAGCTTATATGTGAGATTAAATATGTAAGAAATACTTATAGCACACATTTCTATTAATAAAATCGTCTTAGGGGAACATGTTGCCTTCATTAGTAATAAAATTACACTCACTAGTAGTTTTCAAAATACTTATTGAAAGTATTTAATTTTTTTAATTGATCATAGTAATCGTAATCAACCTAACAGAGTCATTGTTTTGACATTTTGTGTGTTGAATTCCAGAAAGGTTTCAGATGTTAAAAATGTATGGAAAAAATCTTTCAACAAGATTGTGTAATTTAAAATTGTTTCTATCTTTCGTCAACATATATTATTGGCATAATCAAAAACAAATAAATATATTGACCTCTAAAATAATTATAAATTATGATAAACACAGGTGATAAAATTGAGTATTGTTTTAATGGAAAACAAATCTAGGTGTTATGAAATGTATGTATGTTGACGAAAAGATTCAAACTAATTGAAAGACACCTATTCAATGAGACTAATATGATCTTGTATATATATATATATATACACACACACACACGTTGTTGTAATGTCAGTGCGGTGAACTTTAAAGTTTGATATTGAGGTATATCATTAATCTAGGGCGTTTAGGTGTGTTTCTGGAATAATTACTAATTTACAGTAATTTATTTGCATATAGTGAAGAAACTCTAGGTTTTTATAATTAACACCGTAGGCATCCCCGATCCGGACCGTTCCTTTATCCATGGTTGACAGAAGACACGTAATGTATGAAGGATGTGAGGAGTTCTAACATGGTTTTTGGGGGTGAGGACAGAATCTTATCGATGAAAAAGCCCAGTCTGGCTTCCTAGGTCAGAGCAGAGTTAATAACTCTTAGAAAGGCCTCAATGGTTGGTTTCGCCCAGTCCGTAGAAAGTAGTTTACCCCTGAGCACTAATTGCCAACCCTAATCAAGCAGTGTTGCCTAGTTCCAGCGTCGGACTGTCAGTATATCACCTGTCCGTGACTAGTATCTCGCCAATGTGACAACACTGCATATATAGCCACCCGCCTGGTTTCGTGCAGTGGATTTTGTCCACCATGCCACTATGCAATAATATGAGTTTAGCTTAACCCTGGCAACAGAACTTCATTCCAACGCGAAGTAGTTGCTATAACATTATGGCAATGTAGTCCCATCTTATGTTATTGCAATGCATTGAAACATTAGTACTTTATACATTCCACTCATAATAAAGAGTCTTCGTTTAAAAGTTCAAAACAATCGGTCAAGTGCTATTTGATATTTTTGAGGCCAAACATTCTAACGCTCTCTCTTTATGTAACAGTAATATACATATATATGGTTTAATCCACGGAAACATAAAACAGGAATGTTATTGTTACTTTAAAATTGAAGTAATTTGTAATAATTAGAGGTTTAATTTAATAATGTTTGAAACGATAATAAAACCACGGAAACATAAAACAGGAATGTTATTGTTACTTTAAAATTGAAGTAATTTGTAATAATTAGAGGTTTAATTTGATAATGTTTGAAACGATAATAAAACCACGGAAACATAAAACAGGAATGTTATTGTTACTTTAACATTGAAGTAATTTGTAATAATTAGAGGTTTAATTTAATAATGTTTGAAACGATAATAAAACCACGGAAACATAAAACAGGAATGTTATTGTTACTTTAACATTGAAATAATTTGTAATAATTAGAGGTTTAATTTAATAATGTTTGAAACGATAATAAAACCACGGAAACATAAAACAGGAATGTTATTGTTACTTTAAAATTGAAGTAATTTGTAATAATTAGAGGTTTAATTTAATAATGTTTGAAACGATAATAAAACCACGGAAACATAAAACAGGAATGTTATTGTTACTTTAACATTGAAGTAATTTGTAATAATTAGAGGTTTAATTTAATAATGTTTGAAACGATAATAAAACCACGGAAACATAAAACAGGAATGTTATTGTTACTTTAACATTGAAGTAATTTGTAATAATTAGAGGTTTAATTTAATAATGTTTGAAACGATAATAAAACCACGGAAACATAAAACAGGAATGTTATTGTTACTTTAAAATTGAAGTCATTTGTAATAATTAGAGGTTTAATTTAATAATGTTTGAAACGATAATAAAACCACGGAAACATAAAACAGGAATGTTATTGTTACTTTAAAATTGAAGTAATTTGTAATAATTAGAGGTTTAATTTAATAATGTTTGAAACGATAATAAAACCACCGACACATAAAACAGCAAAGTTAAATATTCTCGCGTAATGTATAATATGGTAAACAAGCCATTAAACGCAGCTAGTGATATTATTATGCAAATTAAATTTAAAGCTACATTAAGCAAAGCGATCCAATTCAAAGGAAAAGACGAAAGAAGCTCACTACGCCGAGGCTTAGATACTTAGAATCCGCCCAGTGTTGTTTCGCTCCTTTTGTTTTCTCTCTACAACTTACGAATAATAACATTGCGGTTTAAACTTACGTAACGATAGCTACTATAGTTAATAGCTGCTATTATTTTGTTCCTTGTAGGTTGTGAATGACTGCGGCTAGTTTTGCACAACGGGAAATATTTTTCGTACAAATAATTTCGTAACAAGATTGAAAAATTATATGCTTGTTATTGAATCAACATTGTTTCGTGACCTTCAAAATCTCCTCAGCTAGAATGACGAAATTTTTAACTCATTATTTTTGATTAAAAGTATTCAGGGGAATAATGTGAATCTCTAATATGTCTACATAAATATACAGGGGAATAATGTCAATCTCTAATATGTCTACATAAATATACAGGGGAATAATGTGAATCTCTAATATGTCTATATAAATATACAGGGAATAATGTCTATCTCTAATATGTCTATATAAATATACAGGGGAATAATGTAAAACTCTAATATGTCTACATAAATATACAGGGGAATAATGTGAATCTCTAATATGTCTATATAAATATACAGGGGAATAATGTCAATCTCTAATATGTCTATATAAATATACAGGGAATAATGTCAATCTCTAATATGTCTACATAAATATACAGGGAATAATGTCAATCTCTAATATGTCTATATAAATATACAGGGGAATAATGTCAATCTCTAATATGTCTATATAAATATACAGGGGAATAATGTCAATCTCTAATATGTCTATATAAATATACAGGGAATAATGTCAATCTCTAATATGTCTATATAAATATACAGGGGAATAATGTCAATCTCTAATATGTCTACATAAATATACAGGGAATAATGTCAATCTCTAATATGTCTATATAAATATACAGGGGAATAATGTCAATCTCTAATATGTCTATATAAATATACAGGGAATAATGTCAATCTCTAATATGTCTATATAAATATACAGGGGAATAATGTCAATCTCTAATATGTCTACTTAAATATAAAGGGAATAATGTCAATCTCTAATATGTCTATATAAATATACAGGGGAATAATGTCAATCTCTAATATGTCTATATAAATATACAGGGAATAATGTCAATCTCTAATATGTCTATATAAATACACAGGGGAATAATGTCAATCTCTAATATGTCTACATAAATATACAGGGAATAATGTCAATCTCTAATATGTCTATATAAATATACAGGGAATAATGTCAATCTCTAATATGTCTATATAAATATACAGGGGAATAATGTCAATCTCTAATATGTCTATATAAATATACAGGGAATAATGTCAATCTCTAATATGTCTACATAAATATACAGGGGAATAATGTCAATCTCTAATATGTCTATATAAATATACAGGGAATAATGTCAATCTCTAATATGTGTATATAAATATACAGGGAATAATGTCAATCTCTAATATGTCTATATAAATATACAGGGAATAATGTCAATCTCTAATATGTCTACATAAATATACAGGGAATAATGTCAATCTCTAATATGTCTACATAAATATACAGGGAATAATGTCAATCTCTAATATGTCTACATAAATATACAGGGAGTAATGTCAATCTCTAATATGTCTACATAAATATACAGGGAATAATGTCAATCTCTAATATGACTACATAAATATACAGGGGAATAATGTCAATCTCTAATATGTCTACATAAATATACAGGGAATAATGTCAATCTCTAATATGTCTATATAAATATACAGGGAATAATGTCAATCTCTAATATGTCTATATAAATATACAGGGAATAATGTCAATCTCTAATATGTCTACATAAATATACAGGGAATAATGTCAATCTCTAATATGTCTACATAAATATACAGGGGAATAATGTCAATCTCTAATATGTCTATATAAATATACAGGGGAATAATGTCAATCTCTACTATGTCTATATAAATATACAGGGGAATAATGTCAATCTCTAATATGTCTACATAAATATACAGGAGAATAATGTCAATCTCTAATATGTCTACATAAATATACAGGAGAATAATGTCAATCTCTAATATGTCTATATAAATATACAGGGAATAATGTCAATCTCTAATATGTCTATATAAATATACAGGGAATAATGTCAATCTCTAATATGTATATATAAATATACAGGGAATATTGTCAATCTCTAATATGTCTATATAAATATACAGGGGAATAATGTCAATCTCTAATATGTCTATATAAATATACAGGGAATAATGTCAATCTCTAATATGTCTACATAAATATACAGGGGAATAATGTCAATCTCTAATATGTCTATATAAATATACAGGGGAATAATGTCAATCTCTAATACGTCTATATAAATATACAGGGGAATAATGTCAATCTCTAATATGTCTACATAAATATACAGGGGAATAATGTCAATCTCTAATATGTCTATATAAATATACAGGGAATAATGTCAATCTCTAATATGTCTATATAAATATACAGGGAATAATGTCAATCTCTAATATGTCTATATAAATATACAGGGAATAATGTCAATCTCTAATATGTCTATATAAATATACAGGGAATAATGTCAATCTCTAATATGTCTATATAAATATACAGGGGAATAATGTCAATCTCTAATATGTCTATATAAATATACAGGGGAATAATATCAATCTCTAATATGTCTACATAAATATACAGGGGAATAATGTCAATCTCTAATATGTCTATATAAATATACAGGGAATAATGTCAATCTCTAATATGTCTATATAAATATACAGGGAATAATGTCAGTCTCTAATATGTCTACATAAATATACAAGGAATAATGTCAATCTCTAATATGTCTATATAAATATACAGGGAATAATGTCAATCTCTAATATGTCTATATAAATATACAGGGAATAATGTCAATCTCTAATATGTCTATATAAATATACAGGGGAATAATGTCAATCTCTAATATGTCTATATAAATATACAGGGAATAATGTCAATCTCTAATATGTCTATATAAATATACAGGGAATAATGTCAATCTCTAATATGTCTATATAAATATACAGGGAATAATGTCAATCTCTAATATATCTATATAAATATACAGGGAATAATGTCAATCTCTAATATGTCTATATAAATATACAGGGAATAATGTCAATCTCTAATATGTCTATATAAATATACAGGGAATAATGTCAATCTCTAATATGTCTATATAAATATACAGGGAATAATGTCAATCTCTAATATGTCTATATAAATGTACAGGGGAATAATGTCAATCTCTAATATGTCTATATAAATATACAGGGGAATAATGTCAATCTCTAATATGTCTATATAAATATACAGGGAATAATATCAATCTCTAATATGTCTATATAAATATACAGGGAATAATGTCAATCTCTAATATGTCTATATAAATATACAGGGAATAATGTCAATCTCTAATATGTCTATATAAATATACAGGGAATAATGTCAATCTATAATATGTCTATATAAATATACAGGGAATAATGTCAATCTCTAATATGTCTATATAAATATACAGGGAATAATGTCAATCTCTAATATGTCTATATAAATATACAGGGAATAATGTCAATCTCTAATATGTCTATATAAATATACAGGGAATAATGTCAATCTCTAATATGTCTATATAAATATACAGGGAATAATGTCAATCTCTAATATGTCTACATAAATATACAGGGGAATAATGTCAATCTCTAATATTTCTACATATATATATACAGGGAATAATGTCAATCTCTAATATGTCTATATAAATATACAGGGGAATAATGTCAATCTCTAATATGTCTATATAAATATACAGGGGAATAATGTCAATCTCTAATATGTCTACATAAATATACAGGGGAATAATGTCAATCTCTAATATGTCTATATAAATATACAGGGGAATAATGTCAAACTCCAATATGTCTATATAAATATACAGGGGAATAATGTCAATCTCTAATATGTCTATATAAATATACAGGGGAATAATGTGAATCTCTAATATGTCTATATAAATATACAGGGGAATAATGTCAATCTCTAATATGTCTACATAAATATACAGGCGAATAATGTCAATCTCTAATATGTCTTCATAAATATACAAGGGAAATAATGTCAATCTCTAATATGTCTACATAAATATACAGGGAATAATGTCAATCTCTAATATGTCTATATAAATATAAAGGGGAAAAATGTCAATCTCTAATATGTCTATATAAATATATAGGGAATAATGTCAATCTCTAATATGTCTACATAAATATACAAGGGAATAATGTCAATCTCTAATATGTCTACATAAATATACAGGGGAATAATGTCAATCTCTAATATGTCTACATAAATATACAGGCGAATAATGTCAATCCCTAATATGTCTATATAAATATACAGGGAAATAATGTGAATCTCTAATATGTCTATATAAATATACAGGGGAATAATGTCAATCTCTAATATGTCTACATAAATATACAGGGGAATAATGTCAATCTCTAATATGTCTACATAAATATACAGGGGAATAATGTCAATCTCTAATATGTCTACATAAATATACAGGGGAATAATGTCAATCTCTAATATGTCTACATAAATATACAGGGGAATAATGTCAATCTCTAATATGTCTACATAAATATACAGGGGAATAATGTCAATCTCTAATATGTCTACATAAATATACAGGGAATAATGTCAATCTCTAATATGTCTACATAAATATACAGGGGAATAATGCCAATCTCTAATATGTCCACATAAATATACAGGGAATAATGTCAATCTCTAATATGTCTACATAAATATACAGGGGAATAATGTCAATCTCTAATATGTCTACATAAATATACAGGGGAATAATGTCAATCTCTAATATGTCTATATAAATATACAGGGAATAATGTCAATCTCTAATATGTCTACATAAATATACAGGGGAATAATGTCAATCTCTAATATGTCTACATAAATATACAGGGAATAATGTCAATCTCTAATATGTCTATATAAATATACAGGGAATAATGTCAATCTCTAATATGTCTATATAAATATACAGGGAATAATGTCAATCTCTAATATGTCTACATAAATATACAGGGAATAATGTCAATCTCTAATATGTCCATATAAATATACAGGGAATAATGTCAATCTCTAATATGTCTATATAAATATACAGGGGAATAATGTCAATCTCTAATATGTCTATATAAATATACAAGGAATAATGTCAATCTCTAATATGTCTATATAAATAGACAGGGAATAATGTCAATCTCTAATATGTCTATATAAATATACAGGGAATAATGTCAATCTCTAATATGTCTATATAAATATACAGGGGAATAATGTCAATCTCTAATATGTCTATATAAATATACAGGGGAATAATGTCAATCTCTAATATGTCTACATAAATATACAGGGGAATAATGTCAATCTCTAATATGTCTATATAAATATACAGGGAATAATGTCAATCTCTAATATGTCTATATAAATATACAGGGAATAATGTCAGTCTCTAATATGTCTACATAAATATACAAGGAATAATGTCAATCTCTAATATGTCTATATAAATATACAGGGAATAATGTCAATCTCTAATATGTCTATATAAATATACAGGGAATAATGTCAATCTCTAATATGTCTATATAAATATACAGGGGAATAATGTCAATCTCTAATATGTCTATATAAATATACAGGGAATAATGTCAATCTCTAATATGTCTATATAAATATACAGGGAATAATGTCAATCTCTAATATATCTATATAAATATACAGGGAATAATGTCAATCTCTAATATGTCTATATAAATATACAGGGAATAATGTCAATCTCTAATATGTCTATATAAATATACAGGGAATAATGTCAATCTCTAATATGTCTATATAAATATACAGGGAATAATGTCAATCTCTAATATGTCTATATAAATATACAGGGGAATAATGTTAATCTCTAATATGTCTATATAAATATACAGGGGAATAATGTCAATCTCTAATATGTCTATATAAATATACAGGGAATAATGTCAATCTCTAATATGTCTATATAAATATACAGGGAATAATGTCAATCTCTAATATGTCTATATAAATATACAGGGAATAATGTCAATCTCTAATATGTATAAATAAATATACAGGGAATAATGTCAATCTCTAATATGTCTATATAAATATACAGGGAATAATGTCAATCTCTAATATGTCTATATAAATATACAGGGAATAATGTCAATCTCTAATATGTCTACATAAATATACAGGGAATAATGTCAATCTCTAATATGTCTATATAAATATACAGGGAATAATGTCAATCTCTAATATGTCT
Organism: Prosapia bicincta; assembly: GCA_036971475.1. NCBI lineage: Eukaryota > Metazoa > Arthropoda > Insecta > Hemiptera > Cercopidae > Prosapia > Prosapia bicincta. The sequence continues at coordinate 24,620,554 of JBAIZL010000010.1, forward strand.
ATATAAATATACAGGGGAATAATGTCAATCTCTAATATGTCTATATAAATATACAGGGGAATAATGTCAATCTCTAATATGTCTACATAAATATACAGGGGAATAATGTCAATCTCTAATATGTCTACATAAATATACAGGGAATAATGTCAATCTCTAATATGTCTATATAAATATACAGGGGAATAATGTCAATCTCTAATATGTCTATATAAATATACAGGGGAATAATGTCAATCTCTAATATGTCTACATAAATATACAGGGGAATAATGTCAATCTCTAATATGTCTATATAAATATACAGGGGAATAATGTCAAACTCCAATATGTCTATATAAATATACAGGGGAATAATGTCAATCTCTAATATGTCTATATAAATATACAGGGGAATAATGTGAATCTCTAATATGTCTATATAAATATACAGGGGAATAATGTCAATCTCTAATATGTATACATAAATATACAGGGGAATAATGTCAATCTCTAATATGTCTACATAAATATACAGGGGAATAATGTCAATCTCTAATATGTCTACATAAATATACAGGGAATAATGTCAATCTCTAATATGTCTATATAAATATACAGGGGAATAATGTCAATCTCTAATATGTCTATATAAATATACAGGGAATAATGTCCATCTCTAATATGTCTACATAAATATACAGGGGAATAATGTCAATCTCTAATATGTCTACATAAATATACAGGGGAATAATGTCAATCTCTAATATGTCTACATAAATATACAGGGGAATAATGTCAATCTCTAATATGTCTATATAAATATACAGGGGAATAATGTCAATCTCTAATATGTCTATATAAATATACAGGGGAATAATGTCAATCTCTAATATGTCTACATAAATATACAGGGGAATAATGTCAATCTCTAATATGTCTACATAAATATACAGGGGAATAATGTCAATCTCTAATATGTCTACATAAATATACAGGGGAATAATGTCAATCTCTAATATGTCTACATAAATATACAGGGGATAATGTCAATCTCTAATATGTCTACATAAATATACAGGGGAATAATGTCAATCTCTAATATGTCTACATAAATATACAGGGAATAATGTCAATCTCTAATATGTCTACATAAATATAGAGGGGAATAATGCCAATCTCTAATATGTCCACATAAATATACATTGAATAATGTCAATCTCTAATATGTCTACATAAATATACAGGGGAATAATGTCAATCCTTAATATGTCTATATAAATATACAGGGGAATAATGTCAATCTCTAATATGTCTACATAAATATACAGGGAATAATGTCAATCTCTAATATGTCTACATAAATATACAGGGAATAATGTCAATCTCTAATATGTCTATATAAATATACAGGGAATAATGTCAATCTCTAATATGTCTATATAAATATACAGGGGAATAATGTCAATCTCTAATATGTCTACATAAATATACAGGGGAATAATGTCAATCTCTAATATGTCTACATAAATATACAGGGGAATAATGTCAATCTCTAATATGTCTATATAAATATACAGGGGAATAATGTCAATCTCTAATATGTCTATATAAATATACAGGGGAATAATGTCAATCTCTAATATGTCTATATAAATATACAGGGGAATAATGTCAATCTCTAATATGTCTACATAAATATACAGGGAATAATGTCAATCTCTAATATGTCTACATAAATATACAGGGAATAATGTCAATCTCTAATATGTCTATATAAATATACAGGGAATAATGTCAATCTCTAATATGTCTACATAAATATACAGGGGAATAATGTCAATCTCTAATATGTCTACATAAATATACAGGGGAATAATGTCAATCTCTAATATGTCTACATAAATATACAGGGGAATAATGTCAATCTCTAATATGTCTATATAAATATACAGGGGAATAATGTCAATCTCTAATATGTCTATATAAATATACAGGGGAATAATGTCAATCTCTAATATGTCTACATAAATATACAGGGAATAATGTCAATCTCTAATATGTCTACATAAATATACAGGGAATAATGTCAATCTCTAATATGTCTATATAAATATACAGGGGAATAATGTCAATCTCTAATATGTCTATATAAATATACAGGGAATAATGTCAATCTCTAATATGTCTATATAAATATACAGGGGAATAATGTCAATCTCTAATATGTCTATATAAATATACAGGGGAATAATGTCAATCTCTAATATGTCTACATAAATATACAGGGGAATAATGTCAATCTCTAATATGTCTACATAAATATACAGGGGAATAATGTCAATCTCTAATATGTCTACATAAATATACAGGGGAATAATGTCAATCTCTAATATGTCTATATAAATATACAGGGGAATAATGTCAATCTCTAATATGTCTACATAAATATACAAGGAATAATGTCAATCTCTAATATGTCTACATAAATATACAGGGAATAATGTCAATCTCTAATATGTCTATATAAATATACAGGGGAATAATGTCAATCTCTAATATGTCTATATAAATATACAGGGAATAATGTCAATCTCTAATATGTCTATATAAATATACAGGGGAATAATGTCAATCTCTAATATGTCTACATAAATATACAGGGGAATAATGTCAATCTCTAATATGTCTATATAAATATACAGGGGAATAATGTCAATCTCTAATACGTCTATATAAATATACAGGGGAATAATGTCAATCTCTAATATGTCTACATAAATATACAGGGGAATAATGTCAATCTCTAATATGTCTATATAAATATACAGGGAATAATGTCAATCTCTAATATGTCTATATAAATATACAGGGGAATAATGTCAATCTCTAATATGTCTATATAAATATACAGGGAATAATGTCAATCTCTAATATGTCTATATAAATATACAGGGAATAATGTCAATCTCTAATATGTCTATATAAATATACAGGGAATAATGTCAATCTCTAATATGTCTATATAAATATACAGGGAATAATGTCAATCTCTAATATGTCTATATAAATATACAGGGAATAATGTCAATCTCTAATATGTCTATATAAATATACAGGGAATAATGTCAATCTCTAATATGTCTATATAAATATACAGGGAATAATGTCAATCTCTAATATGTCTATATAAATATACAGGGGAATAATGTCAATCTCTAATATGTCTATATAAATATACAGGGGAATAATGTCAATCTCTAATATGTCTACATAAATATACAGGGGAATAATGTCAATCTCTAATATGTCTATATAAATATACAGGGAATAATGTCAATCTCTAATATGTCTATATAAATATACAGGGAATAATGTCAGTCTCTAATATGTCTACATAAATATACAAGGAATAATGTCAATCTCTAATATGTCTATATAAATATACAGGGAATAATGTCAATCTCTAATATGTCTATATAAATATACAGGGAATAATGTCAATCTCTAATATGTCTATATAAATATACAGGGAATAATGTCAATCTCTAATATGTCTACATAAATATACAGGGAATAATGTCAATCTCTAATATGTCTACATAAATATACAGGGGAATAATGTCAATCTCTAATATGTCTATATAAATATACAGGGGAATAATGTCAATCTCTAATATGTCTATATAAATATACAGGGGAATAATGTCAATCTCTAATATGTCTACATAAATATACAGGGGAATAATGTCAATCTCTAATATGTCTATATAAATATACAGGGAATAATGTCAATCTCTAATATGTCTACATAAATATACAGGGGAATAATGTCAATCTCTAATATGTCTATATAAATATACAGGGAATAATGTCAATCTCTAATATGTCTATATAAATATACAGGGAATAATGTCAATCTCTAATATGTCTACATAAATATACAGGGGAATAATGTCAATCTCTAATATGTCTATATAAATATACAGGGGAATAATGTCAATCTCTAATACGTCTATATAAATATACAGGGGAATAATGTCAATCTCTAATATGTCTACATAAATATACAGGGGAATAATGTCAATCTCTAATATGTCTATATAAATATACAGGGAATAATGTCAATCTCTAATATGTCTATATAAATATACAGGGGAATAATGTCAATCTCTAATATGTCTATATAAATATACAGGGGAATAATGTCAATCTCTAATGTGTCTATATAAATATACAGGGGAATAATGTCAATCTCTAATATGTCTATATAAATATAAAGGGAATAATGTCAATCTCTAATATGTCCATATAAATATACAGGGAATAATGTCAATCTCTAATATGTCTATATAAATATACAGGGAATAATGTCAATCTCTAATATGTCTATATAAATATACAGGGAATAATGTCAATCTCTAATATGTCTATATAAATATACAGGGAATAATGTCAATCTCTAATATGTCTACATAAATATACAGGGAATAATGTCAATCTCTAATATGTCTATATAAATATACAGGGAATAATGTCAATCTCTAATATGTCTATATAAATATACAGGGAATAATGTCAATCTCTAATATGTCTATATAAATATACAGGGGAATAATGTCAATCTCTAATATGTCTATATAAATATACAGGGAATAATGTCAGTCTCTAATATGTCTACATAAATATACAAGGAATAATGTCAATCTCTAATATGTCTATATAAATATACAGGGAATAATGTCAATCTCTAATATGTCTATATAAATATACAAGGAATAATGTCAATCTCTAATATGTCTATATAAATATACAGGGAATAATGTCAATCTCTAATATGTCTATATAAATATACAGGGAATAATGTCAATCTCTAATATGTCTATATAAATATACAGGGAATAATGTCAATCTCTAATATGTCTATATAAATATACAGGGAATAATGTCAATCTCTAATATGTCTATATAAATATACAGGGAATAATGTCAATCTCTAATATGTCTATATAAATATACAGGGGAATAATGTCAATCTCTAATATGTCTATATAAATATACAGGGGAATAATGTCAATCTCTAATATGTCTATATAAATATACAGGGAATAATGTCAATCTCTAATATGTCTATATAAATATACAGGGAATAATGTCAATCTCTAATATGTCTATATAAATATACAGGGAATAATGTCAATCTCTAATATGTCTATATAAATATACAGGGAATAATGTCAATCTCTAATATGTCTATATAAATATACAGGGAATAATGTCAATCTCTAATATGTCTATATAAATATACAGGGAATAATGTCAATCTCTAATATGTCTATATAAATATACAGGGAATAATGTCAATCTCTAATATGTCTATATAAATATACAGGGAATAATGTCAATCTCTAATATGTCTATATAAATATACAGGGGAATAATGTCAATCTCTAATATGTCTATATAAATATACAGGGGAATAATCTCAATCTCTAATATGTCTATATAAATATACAGGGGAATAATGTCAATCTCTAATATGTCTACATAAATATACAGGGGAATAATGTCAATCTCTAATATGTCTACATAAATATACAGGGAATAATGTCAATCTCTAATATGTCTATATAAATATACAGGGGAATAATGTCAATCTCTAATATGTCTACATAAATATACAGGGGAATAATGTCAATCTCTAATATGTCTATATAAATATACAGGGGAATAATGTCAAACTCCAATATGTCTATATAAATATACAGGGGAATTATGTCAATCTCTAATATGTCTATATAAATATACAGGGAATAATGTCAATCTCTAATATGTCTATATAAATATACAGGGAATAATGTCAATCTCTAATATGTCTATATAAATATACAGGGAATAATGTCAATCTCTAATATGTCTATATAAATATACAGGGAATAATGTCAATCTCTAATATGTCTATATAAATATACAGGGAATAATGTCAATCTCTAATATGTCTATATAAATATACAGGGAATAATGTCAATCTCTAATATGTCTATATAAATATACAGGGAATAATGTCAATCTCTAATATGTCTATATAAATATACAGGGAATAATGTCAATCTCTAATATGTCTATATAAATATACAGGGAATAATGTCAATCTCTAATATGTCTATATAAATATACAGGGAATAATGTCAATCTCTAATATGTCTATATAAATATACAGGGGAATAATGTCAATCTCTAATATGTCTATATAAATATACAGGGGAATAATCTCAATCTCTAATATGTCTATATAAATATACAGGGGAATAATGTCAATCTCTAATATGTCTACATAAATATACAGGGGAATAATGTCAATCTCTAATATGTCTACATAAATATACAGGGAATAATGTCAATCTCTAATATGTCTATATAAATATACAGGGGAATAATGTCAATCTCTAATATGTCTACATAAATATACAGGGGAATAATGTCAATCTCTAATATGTCTATATAAATATACAGGGGAATAATGTCAAACTCCAATATGTCTATATAAATATACAGGGGAATTATGTCAATCTCTAATATGTCTATATAAATATACAGGGAATAATGTCAATCTCTAATATGTCTATATAAATATACAGGGAATAATGTCAATCTCTAATATGTCTATATAAATATACAGGGAATAATGTCAATCTCTAATATGTCTATATAATTATACAGGGGAATAATGTCAATCTCTAATATGTCTATATAAATATACAGGGGAATAATGTCAATCTCCAATATGTCTACATAAATATACAGGGGAATAATGTCAATCTCTAATATGTCTACATAAATATACAGGGGAATAATGTCAATCTCTAATATGTCTATATAAATATATAGGGAATAATGTCAATCTCTAATATGTCTACATAAATATACAGGGGAATAATGTCAATCTCTAATATGTCTACATAAATATACAGGGGAATAATGTCAATCTCTAATATGTCTACATAAATATACAGGGGAATAATGTCAATCCCTAATATGTCTATATAAATATACAGGGGAATAATGTGAATCTCTAATATGTCTATATAAATATACAGGGGAATAATGTCAATCTCTAATATGTCTACATAAATATACAGGGGAATAATGTCAATCTCTAATATGTCTACATAAATATACAGGGGAATAATGTTAATCTCTAATATGTCTACATAAATATACAGGGGAATAATGTCAATCTCTAATATGTCTACATAAATATACAGGGGATAATGTCAATCTCTAATATGTCTACATAAATATACAGGGGAATAATGTCAATCTCTAATATGTCTACATAAATATACAGGGAATAATGTCAATCTCTAATATGTCTACATAAATATAGAGGGGAATAAAGCCAATCTCTAATATGTCCACATAAATATACAGGGAATAATGTCAATCTCTAATATGTCTACATAAATATACAGGGGAATAATGTCAATCTCTAATATGTCTATATAAATATACAGGGGAATAATGTCAATCTCTAATATGTCTACATAAATATACAGGGGAATAATGTCAATCTCTAATATGTCTACATAAATATACAGGAGAATAATGTCAATCTCTAATATGTCTACATAAATATACAGGGGAATAATGTCAATCTCTAATATGTCTACATAAATATACAGGGGAATAATGTCAATCTCTAATATGTCTACATAAATATACAGGGGAATAATGTCAATCTCTAATATGTCTACATAAATATACAGGGGAATAATGTCAATCTCTAATATGTCTACATAAATATACAGGGGAATAATGTCAATCTCTAATATGTCTACATAAATATAGAGGGGAATAAAGCCAATCTCTAATATGTCCACATAAATATACAGGGAATAATGTCAATCTCTAATATGTCTACATAAATATACAGGGGAATAATGTCAATCTCTAATATGTCTATATAAATATACAGGGAATAATGTCAATCTCTAATATGTCTACATAAATATACAGGGGAATAATGTCAATCTCTAATATGTCTACATAAATATACAGGAGAATAATGTCAATCTCTAATATGTCTACATAAATATACAGGGGAATAATGTCAATCTCTAATATGTCTACATAAATATACAGGGGAATAATGTCAATCTCTAATATGTCTACATAAATATACAGGGAATAATGTCAATCTCTAATATGTCTACATAAATATACAGGGGAATAATGTCAATCTCTAATATGTCTACATAAATATACAGGGGAATAATGTGAATCTCTAATATGTCTCTATAAATATACAGGGGAATAATGTGAATCTCTAATATGTCTACATAAATATACAGGGGAATAATGTCAACCTCTAATATGTCTACATAAATATACAGGAGAATAATGTCAATCTCTAATATGTCTATATAAATATACAGGGGAATAATGTGAATCTCTAATATGTCTATATAAATATACAGGGGAATAATGTGAATCTCTAATATGTCTACATAAATATACAGGGGAATAATGTCAATCTCTAATATGTCTACATAAATATACAGGGGAATAATGTGAATCTATAATATGTCTACATAAATATACAGGGAATAATGTCAATCTCTAATATGTCTATATAAATATACAGGGGAATAATGTCCATCTCTAATAAGTCTACATAAATATACAGGGGAATAATGTCAATCTCTAATATGTCTACATAAATATAAAGGGGAATAATGCCAATCTCTAACATGTCTACATAAATATACAGGGAATAATGTCAGTCTCTAATATGTCTACATAAATATACAGGGGAATAATGTCAATCTCTAATATGTCTATATAAATATACAGGGGAATAATGTCAATCTCTAATATGTCTACATAAATATACAGGGGAATAATGTTAATCTATAATATGTCTATATAAATATACAGGGGAATAATGTCAATCTCTAATATGTCTACATAAATATACAGGGGAATAATGTCAATCTCTAATATGTCTACTTAAATATACAGGGGAATAATGTCAATCTCTAATATGTCTACATAAATATACAGGGAATAATGTCAATCTCTAATATGTCTATATAAATATACAGGGGAATAATGTCAATCTCTAACAATAATGGGTTTTCTGGCGTTCCCTAATATTACTTAACTGTCGTAATGTTTTCCTTCCTTTCTTAGAGGACAATCCTCTAACCCTAAATAATTTAATCCTAATAAAGGTTTTAAAAGATGAATTATCCTTTAATCTTAAAAATATTATTAGTTGGTTCCTATATAAATAAAGTATATATGGGGTACAGGTATAATGTATTTGAATATCAAGGACTCATATGTTTTTGAATGCGCTAGGGCGTCAACGATATTATCTACCAAAGGCATGGTACGACTATATTCACAGATTATAAAAGCTTAAAATGAACATCTAATTTATAGTATATTCATACACACTCACACACACACACACACACACACACACACACACACACAACATACACACACACACACACACACACACACACACACACACACACACACACACACACACACACACACACACACACACACACACACACACACACACACACACACACACACACACACACACATACACACACACACACACACACACACACACACACACACACACACACACACACACACACACACACACACACACACACACACACACACACATCACACACACACACCACAACACACACACACACACACACACACACACACACACACACACACACATTCACACACACATAAACATGCGCACACACACACACACACACACACACACACACACACATACACACACACACACACACACACACACACACACACACACACACACACACACACACACACACACACACATACAGGTTTGTATGAGGACCTCGGTGTTCCGGGGTTAAACACTATCCGGCTAACAGTAGACCTAACAGTATACTTCGTATTTTTCCGAAACCGACCACCGAGGTCTCGCTTAATCATACCTAAAAAAATTAAAAAGTTCGAAAAAAATGTATTATATTTTGATTTCTGAACCTAATGGTATAAATTTTATATTTTTGGAAATTAGTTTTAAAAATTTCATTTTATTTCAAGTCTCAGCTCCACTACTTATATAAAAGCATAGCGAGGTCCTATGAATTGTTTGATACCGACTACAGAGGTCATTTTGTAATAAATTTGTATAAGATTTTTTGTGTTCATAATTATCGAAATCTTAACATAGTTGGAATGTTTTTGAATTATATTTAAATTAATAAAATTTAGTAGTAAAATTAGCAATTTTCATCAAAATTAAACGGTTTTAAAACATAAATAATGAGAAAATTAATTTTTTAGATGGCAAAAGTAACAGAATAATTAGTGTTTGGATAGTATGTAACGAAATAAAATGCTCTTGAATACAAATGCTCTTGAAAATATAGGCCTACATAAGTATTTGATCATTTTGAATGTTTACATTTTTAAGCATGAAAAAGTTATATAATAACAATTTTTAATTGTTTCCGTATCTAGTATAATGATGTCGTATCTGTGATAGAAATATACTGTGAAATATTTTATAATAATACTATACAAATATCAGGCTATAAGTCGGATATCAATAGATTGGGAGCTTGGCTATAGTTTTTTGACTTTTAAAAATCCTAATTAATATTGGAAATAAATTCAAGTATTTTATTGTGATTTTATTATGTTAAAAGTATTGTTTATGAATGTTCCAAACTGTAAAGTATTGTTTATGA
>JBAIZL010000010.1:24641310-24671310 GCA_036971475.1 Prosapia bicincta
CAAATACAATAATTTACTTGTTAAGGAAATTACGTTATAATTTACTTCCTAGTAAGGACGAGTCTATCTAAGTGTATCAATGTTTGTACTTACTTTAACCAAGTCCGTTTTTAAGGATTATTTTACAACTAAATATTTAGTCAATATTTCCGACTTACTTCTAAGGTTTTGTGAAATTTTGAAAACAGTAGTGAAAATCATTACAATACGTTATAATAAATATGTGTGTCGGCCCTTAACTACGGACAAAAAGCTCTTAGAATAACATCATGTTTTTAATCCCGTCGGCGTTTATCTATTAAACAAAAACCATCGTAATTACATCTGTAAGTAGTGTGAAGCTTGTTGTTTTATACTGTGCCTTAATTTTTAGTACTTTTCCACAACAATAAAATTAATTTAAAAAAATATTTAAACAATTAATCAATTTAGGAAAATACAAAAAATACGCAACCAAAATGGCGTTAACATATGCTTGGCTACGTTATTGTCTTTAAAACTACATACTTTGACCATTTTAATAAATATTTAGGTCATTTTGATGAAGGGTTCATGATGACGTAATGCATTCGTGGAAATAAAAGGATACTGCGTTCGCCTGTCGGATGGGTTGTAAAGGAAGGAGGGAACCTTTTAGCCAAATTGAAGAAGAGATATCTCATAATAATGCAGGTTATACAGTATTTAGAATAAAGCCGCTCCGACACCTAGACTCCATTTAATTAACTGTTGTTCAATAAACTGAACTGGCAAAGGGATTGGGTTCGATTTTACTTTAGTTCTACAAAAGAAATTTTTGGAAGTGATTCATTATAATACAAAATTAACAAGGAATCTCATAGTAATAGATATAATCGGTTCTATAAGTGCAAGAAGCAACGGTGGTAATGTTGAACAGATACATAAAGGGTGTTCCTTTATAATAAAGAGCTTACGCAATTATAAATTGATATTTTTGTAAGATATGTATATATTAATAATATTAGTACATAAATGAATACACGAAATTTTTAAGTTGAAGGTTTTGTAGTAAACACTTCTAGCATTAACAAGAAAAATAATAAAATTCTCAAAATGCAATATTGAAATTAATAGAACAAACTAGGAAAATATTTATTTTTGATTCATATACCTTTTAGTTTTATACTATATATATATATATATATATATATATATATATATATATATATATATATATATATATATATATATATAAGTAAGTACAAGTATACGTACATACCTATTATTTACATACCTTCAGGTTTATAAAACAATTAACAATCTTATCAATTTTTAAACATCACTTACATTTATTCTCTTCAATAAACTCTAGAGATTATTCCAAATTTATATTATTATTTTGTAGTGACAGGCTTGATATCTTAACTAAAATTACAATGATAAAAGGTGGACTTCTGAGGCTTTAGATTTTCTAATAGAATAACATAGAAAAAAACAGTATTAAAATTTTATTCTTGCTCTTGGTGTCGCTATTACGGGAACTTTGCTTTTAAATTAAAAATGGCGAAACTAGAATATTTTTTATAAATTTTGATGAAATTAAAATTTGTTTTGGAACTAAAAGATAGATGTCTGTTGGCTACACTTATATTCAAATATACTTATTGTTCTGAAGAGTTCCTGGAATCCTGGCTTTGTTCACTTCAGCGCTTACACTTGACACAAAAAAAACTTACTTTATATTTCAAAAAAAAACTTATACGTCGCATTTTTAAAATTTACTTATAAAAAAACTCTTTACTTAATTTAATCAATTTCTCCCTTCACCACTTCCGTCTTGGTCCCCCCCCCCCAATCCGTCTTCCTCTGAGACTTTCCTCAAAACTCTCTAAACTTCAGATCATTTAGTTTTTATTAAAAATCTAATCTCTCCCACTACCACCAATACGTTGTTTGTAAGTTTCCCACAGTTCTACAATTAGCTAAACCTAACGGTACACGGTTATTTCCCCATGCTATATCGGCCGCTGGATTTCCCGTCTTAACCACTATGAACCCTTCTCTATTGTCTATGGTTGCCGGACTCAACTTATAGCTTTCCTGGAAAGGATAATGACATGGTACCTGCTTTGTCCGCCTAGAAAACTATTTGTGTCTTTCTTTGCTAAATCCTATAAATGATTATTTTAGCAACTAACTTAATTTAATCTAAAGCCTCGTACTTTATGTTATATATATATATATATATATATATATATATATATATATGTATATATATATATACAAGTATACGTAGAGGTATAAGTATATATATATATATATATATATATATATATACATATATATTTGTAAACGTTTTAACTACAAATAATTACTTCCTGATTATTATAGTTGAGAGATAAACTTAAAAAATTTAGAATAATTTCATATTAGTATCGTTAACTACAAGCTAATATTTTATGACATAAATAATAAAAAAATAGGTGTTTCTGAGTGTATCTGAAGATGGTATCAGTGCAACTGAAACTAGAGTTTTGGAGTAAGATTCATATATTTCATAGAATTGTTACAACTTGAATGGAACGGTAATGTATGACAAGTTCTATTATAGTTTTATGAGGCGAATGAAAATTTCATAAAATTTGAGTGTTATGAATTCTATTTGTAAAGCCTTAGTATAGACTACATGCTTTGCAAAGAGATATAAGCGATTACTTTTCGTTTTCCGGGTCATTGCTGATACTGAATTAAAAACTTGTAAGGCAGTGTTCAGCAAAGACTCAGTTCTGAGAAAATATTTAAGAGAAAAGTTTCGTTTTTAAAATTTTAAAATAATGTGTAAACAATTAAAGTTTTTAAGTATGTCGATTTGTCGATAGCTGATATTGATTATAAATAGCAATCAATAACTGTTAACAATATATTGTTAAATATATTATTCAGTTGTTCAAAAAAGGGTTCAATGAATTTCATTTTTATTTAATATTTATTTTAAATCACAGATTATTTTTTTAATGAGTATTTTATTTCGCATCGAATTTCTTAAGCTAACACAATTAAAATTTTGACAACTTGTGCATAAAACTACACTTAAATTTAAAAAATACCTTAGTTAAATACTTTTTATTTTCATCATATAATAAAATAATAACAATTACTCCTTATGTATCATGACATGGTATAGTGGTGTCAGGCAAGGTACGTCTACCTTGCTTCAAGTATAGGGTATACAATGAAAGTAATTTGGCCAGAAATACTCTATAACATCCCATTTTTACTATAGGTTTTTCTTAGGTACTCATTGTGATAAGGTGGGTAGATCTGGGGGTTGAAAAACACACACACAAAATCTTTTTGGTGCTAAATGGAATCGAACAAAGAATCTTTAGTACGGCAGCGCTTTACACACGTGACCACGTAACTACGTATTACATTTTAAAGCAATTAAAACACTCTTATAATATAAAGGAGTAATCTCATTTCATTTATGAGCCATAACCTGAGTTTTCTTGTTTTCTTGAAAGAGAATAGGGTGTAAACAAATAACGCAATTTACAAGTTTTAAACTCTCCCCCATATTAGAAGCATTATTTATTCTATTTTTAAAGACTTCAAGTATAAAACAGAGAATCCAGACCGTAATAAAATAAAATTAAAACTTAAACTTTATTTAATGTCTGTTAGTAACCTTTTAATGTGTTTAAGGTTAATGACAGATCATGGACCAATTCTTAAAATGATTTTCGGATAGAAAAGGATAGAGTATTTGTAAAAACATGAATTGGTCTGTAATCTATCATTAGCCTTATAATGAAAACTGTCAAACGACATGAAAACAGCAAAGAAAAATGTATTATAAATTATAGAAAATTATTTTCAGAAAAGAGGTCGATACGAATTTCACTTCTATAGAAATATGTCACAAATAATATTCCATGAGATGAAAGAAAACAGTGTAATTCAGTTTGTATCTTATGAGTTTTAAAATCTTCAGGAATTGTTTTCAAATTTAGTTGTATAATTCAAATAGATTAAAACTTATCATTGAATGTTATTTCCTATAATATATATATATATATAGCGAAGCAAGTACTGTTTTAATTGTTTATAAATATGTTTTTTTCATAAATTGCTTTCAACGAAATGTTTTTTATCTTTTGCTAAGGAAAAACGTTTGCTTTAGTTTACATTGTGCGTTTGTTCTCCAGAGTGCAAAGATTAAATCGAACATTGTTATTAAATTATAAATTAATTTCTTTACTAATGTAATATAACGGAGCGACTACAGAAAAAGAAAATAAGCACAATACTTAATTACTAAGCGTGCAATGAAAGAAAAAACAAACATTTTACGAATATATATTTATTTGTTTTTCAATTAATTTCTGTGATGCAATATCTATTGCCAAAGAATATCTTGCAAATTTTTATAACTGAAAACTTTAATAATAAATAAAGTATATACGTATTTTGTGCTAAACAAATATTGATTCTTTGCTACTTAATGGTTATAGCATAATATTCTTAAAATAATATATATAATATTGTTTCCAAACTGACAAAAATATATTATCCTACATCAACAAATTCATAAGCATATACACCATTTTAGTAGTAATTTAATCCCTTTGTCAATTACTGATTGAGGATATATTATATTGATTTTACTACGTGAAAACAAAATATCAACCATTATATAAGCCTAATTTTAATCTAACCAATAATATTAGTCATGTTTGTTACACTATTTGGTTCCTTGGCTGTTATTTATTCACAATAACTTTTTGAATGTAATTTTTCTATCTACAAAAAGACATCCATCAGTAAGGAATTTTATATTAAATGTAAAAAATAACTATAAAAACAATTCTGACATTAATCCAAGCTTTACAGAGTAAACTATTGTATTGGAAGTACACCTATGGTATTTTACTCCAATAGCCTAGTATTGCAATTGCTTATGTTCTAATACAGTATTGCAAATCACTGTAAATAAAATATTTTCAAATTATATTAATTTTTATATCAATTGAAACAGCTTGTTTTTCGTTGGTTCCATTTTATAAAAAACAAAAAAACGTTTCTTTTTTAGGTTGTAAATTAAATACTGATGCCGAACTGATACACATAATGAAAAAAAACAAGATTTTGCAAACCCACGTTTAGCGACACTGATCTGAGATAAATGCCTTTAGACTTAGCAATATGAAGCACACAATCCTTTTACAAAACTGTTAAATCTATGTTAATCAGACTTTATGCAAATATTGTACAGTAACTATAGTTATAATTGGAAAATTTGATGGTAATTGTAGAAAGGTTTGATAGAAAGTTTATATAGTTTTATAAATAAAATTTTACACTTCTGTGTAAAATTAGGATTTTTTAATAGAAATCTTTTTGGATAGGACTTTCACTTTCTTTGGACAGAAAACGTTTGTCTTACAATATATGTTGATATTAATTATATAATTCTAGAAATAATGTGTCCGTTCTTATTTTACAGTCGTAAATACTTAGGTACATTTTTTATTTGTATCCTAAAATACAGTTTGAATTAAGTATAAGTAATATTATTTGTTGCTAACAAGGTAATCTTACAATGTCCTTAAGTTCAGGGCTTCACTCAAACTATTAATCCCGTTTTACATGAACAAATCTCTTAATTGCTTCAGAGTAAATAGTGCTGTGCTTATTCTAAGTAAAACATGGCGGAAGTACTATAACTCCAAGTACAATATTAAACCTCCAAGTACAATTCTATAACTCCAAGTACAATACTATAACTCCAAGTACAATACTAAACCTCCAAGTACAATTCTATAACTCCAAGTACAATACTAAACCTCCAAGTACAATTCTATAACTCCAAGTACAATACTAAACCTCCAAGTACAATTCTATAACTCCAAGTACAATACTGTAACTCCAAGTACAATACTAAACCTCCAAGTACAATTCTATAACTCCAAGTACAGTACTATAACTCCAAGTACAATACTAAACCTCCAAGTACAATTCTATAACTCCAAGTACAATACTGTAACTCCAAGTACAATACTATAACTCCAAGTACAATACTAAACCTCCAAGTACAATTCTATAACTCCAAGTACAATACTATAATTCCAAGTACAATACTATAACTCTAAGTACAATTCTATAACTCCAAGTACAATTCTATAACTCCAAGTACAATACTATAACTCCAAGTACAATACTATAACTCCAAGTACAATTCTATAACTCCAAGTACAATACTGTAACTCCAAGTACAATTCTATAACTCCAAGTACAATTCTATAACTCCAAGTACAATACTATAACTCCAAGTACAATACTGTAACTCCAAGTACAATACTATAACTCCAAGTACAATACTGTAACTCCAAGTACAATTCTATAACTCCAAGTACAATACTATAATTCAAAGTACCATACTGTAACTCCAAGTACAATACTATAATTCAAAGTACCATACTGTAACTCCAAGTACAATACTATAATTCCAAATACAATTCTATAACTCCAAGTACAATACTATAACTCCAAGTACAATACTGTAACTCCAAGTACAATACTATAACTCCAAGTACAATACTGTAACTCCAAGTACAATTCTATAACTCCAAGAACAATACTAAACCTCCAAGTACAATTATATAACTCCAAGTACAATACTGTAACTCCAAGTACAATACTATAATTCAAAGTACCATACTGTAACTCCAAGTACAATACTATAATTCAAAGTACCATACGGTAACTCCAAGTACAATACTATAATTCCAAGTACAATTCTGTAACTCCAAGTACAATACTATAACTCCAAGTACAATACTGTAACTCCAAGTACAATACTATAACTCCAAGTACAATACTGTAACTCCAAGTACAATTCTATAACTCCAAGAACAATACTAAACCTCCAAGTACAATTATATAACTCCAAGTACAATACTGTAACTCCAAGTACAATACTATAATTCAAAGTACCATACTGTAACTCCAAGTATAATACTATAATTCAAAGTACTATACTGTAACTCCAAGTACAATACTATAATTCCAAGTACAATACTGTAACGCCAGCTAATCTGTTTATCCTTTTACGACCCGTGCTTTAAGAGATGCCAAAGTACATAAAATGAAAGAGGTTTCTATATTACAATCCAATTCAATATCCAATGGTTTCTACCAACCAATTTACATTTAAAGGATATATATTATAAGTAATTCACAACCAAATTGAAATGTAGACTTTAAAATGTAATTATATAGCCTATATTTTATTAGTAACAAGAATTAAGTACCATCGATAGTGGGAGCGTTATCTAACAGATTTTTTCCGGAATTTATCTATCTGGATATCTTATGCAGCCAGAATAGATCCAAATAGGTATCTTAGATTAGTCCTGCTACAGTTTGTGACTCTATAGAGTTTCTTAAAAAGAAATTAAAAGACAGATATCAAGAATACCTCAATGCATACATCAAACCTGAAACTTATAACTCAAACTTAGCCACACACGCCATCAAAAACAAACACACATTCCCCACATTAAATAAGTACACCTCATAAAAAAAGTACAAAAAGGCCTCAAAATGACAATCTGGGAACAACTACAAATTTATAAACATAAAAATAATATCATTAACGAATAAATACAAATAAAATTAAAACACGATAAATTATTCAACCTAATACACAAAATTAACCCCAAAACAAACTTAAAAGACTCGGATATTGCAGTGAATCCGAAAATAGAACATAACGGTACACCACACCTTCTGACAACGGGAAGTCCACACGACAGCAGTCTACTACAACCCCCGGTCAGTAGTCAGTATGCCTGATGATGGAGACAAAACCCGTCTTTAAAAGTTAACTCGCATAAATACCAAGTAAGATTCTTGTTTAAGTACATAAAAAATAGTGAAAGTGATATATATATATATATATAAATATTTATATATATATAATATCAACCTTTTTATTTAACTATGTTCAGTAAATAATGTAACATAACCCTCGTGTTGAAACAGTTGTTTTACAACATAACCTAAAATATAAAATCACTTGATATGGTATATGAAACGTGTTATCTTTTAATTAACTTTAAGGAGACTCATAGCGTAACATGGCGGAAATTGTACTGATGCGAAATTGTAATGTTTATGTCCATCCAATAAGTTTTTGTAGGTGTCGCTATAAAACTTTTCACTTGAAAAATTGTGGAAAAACTCACGATTAACTAGCTGAAGACAAGAAATAATTCAAGTGTAAAGGATGTAATAGTTTTTTAGTTTTGTGTTCTTTCAGTTCAGTGACGTTTTAGGACAATTGGAAGAACTAACTACACAATTATTCGCCCAAACGTGGGAAACGATTCTGTGCTTGTTGTTACAAATATGTACTAGCGTTTTATTAAATTACAAAACTATTTACTGGCCTTTTAAACAGTTTTTAAAACATGTCAAAAAAAATTTTTTGAGGTCATTTTTGTGTGCTTTTATTGAGTAAATAAACTTAGAAAGGTAAAAAAATCTATAACATCATAAAATCATTAAAATATGATAGCATTTATATATGAAATGTATTATTTTAGATTCAAGTAATAATAAATGACCAAGAATATGAGTAACAGAGTAATAAAATAAAATTGGGTTCATGTTTTAAACAATCAAACCTAAGTTAATCGTGAATAAATTTATTACCTTTGTATGTAAGTTTATCTGGCTTATTTATGCACAGTAGTCGAATCGCTTTGTTCCAGTCCATTGATCAAGACAAGTTGAATTGCCATTAACTGGAAATAAGTTTTTGTGTTGCATATAAATTCCAATGAAACTTTGCCTTCCAAATCATTTGCCTTTATAAAAGCGGCGGGTTACTTGTATACGTTCTGCAAGGGAACTCGCGAGTAAAACGTAACTAATTTAGACAGGTTGCCGATATACACTGGGTTCTAAGTACGATATAAATGCGGCGTGTTACTTGTATACGTTCTGCAAGGGAACTCGCGAGTAAAACGTAACTAATTTAGACAGGTTGCCGATATACATTGGCTTCTAAGTACGATATAAATGCGGCGTGTTACTTGTATACGTTCTGCAAGGGAACTCGCGAGTAAAACGTAACTAATTTAGACAGGTTGCCGATATACACTGGGTTCTAAGTACGATATAAATGCGGCGTGTTACTTGTATACGTTCTGCAAGGGAACTCGCGAGTAAAACGTAACTAATTTAGACAGGTTGCCGATATACATTGGCTTCTAAGTACGATATAAATGCGGCGTGTTACTTGTATACGTTCTGCAAGGGAACTAGCGAGTAAAACGTAACTAATTTAGACAGGTTGCCGATATACACTGGGTTCTAAGTACGATATAAATGCGGCGTGTTACTTGTATACGTTCTGCAAGGGAACTCGCGAGTAAAACGTAACTAATTTAGACAGGTTGCCGATATACACTGGGTTCTAAGTACGATATAAATGCGGCGTGTTACTTGTATACGTTCTGCAAGGGAACTCGCGAGTAAAACGTAACTAATTTAGACAGGTTGCCGATATACACTGGGTTCTAAGTACGATATAAATGCGGCGTGTTACTTGTATACGTTCTGCAAGGGAACTAGCGAGTAAAACGTAACTAATTTAGACAGGTTACCGATATACACTGGCTTCTAAGTACGATATAAATGCGGCGTGTTACTTGTATACGCTCTGCAAGGGAACTCGCGAGTAAAACGTAACTAATTTAGACAGGTTACCGATATACACTGGGTTCTAAGTACGATATAAATTCGGCGTGTTACTTGTATACGTTCTGCAAGGGAACTCGCGAGTAAAACGTAACTAATTTAGACAGGTTGCCGATATACACTGGGTTCTAAGTACGATATAAATGCGGCGTGTTACTTGTATACGTTCTGCAAGGGAACTCGCGAGTAAAACGTAACTAATTTAGACAGGTTACCGATATACACTGGGTTCTAAGTACGATATAAATGCGGCGTGTTACTTGTATACGTTCTGCAAGGGAACTCGCGAGTAAAACGTAACTAATTTAGACAGGTTGCCGATATACACTGGGTTCTAAGTACGATATAAATGCGGCGTGTTACTTGTATACGTTCTGCAAGGGAACTCGCGAGTAAAACGTAACTAATTTAGACAGGTTACCGATATACACTGGGTTCTAAGTACGATATAAATGCGGCGTGTTACTTGTATACGTTCTGCAAGGGAACTCGCGAGTAAAACGTAACTAATTTAGACAGGTTGCCGATATACACTGGCTTCTAAGTACGATATAAATGCGGCGTGTTACTTGTATACGTTCTGCAAGGGAACTCGCGAGTAAAACGTAACTAATTTAGACAGGTTACCGATATACACTGGGTTCTAAGTACGATATAAATGCGGCGTGTTACTTGTATACGTTCTGCAAGGAAACTAGCGAGTAAAACGTAACTAATTTAGACAGGTTGCCGATATACACTGGGTTCTAAGTGCGATATAAATGCGGCGTGTTACTTGTATACGTTCTGCAAGGGAACTCGCGAGTAAAACGTAACTAATTTAGACAGGTTGCCGATATACACTGGCTTCTAAGTACGATATAAATGCGGCGTGTTACTTGTATACGTTCTGCAAGGGAACTCGCGAGTAAAAAGTAACTAATTTAGACAGGTTGCCGATATACACTGGCTTCTAAGTACGATATAAATGCGGCGTGTTACTTGTATACGTTCTGCAAGGGAACTCGCGAGTAAAACGTAACTAATTTAGACAGGTTGCCGATATACACTGGGTTCTAAGTACGATATAAATGCGGCGTGTTACTTGTATACGTTCTGCAAGGGAACTAGCGAGTAAAACGTAACTAATTTAGACAGGTTGCCGATATACACTGGGTTCTAAGTACGATATAAATGCGGCGTGTTACTTGTATACGTTCTGCAAGGGAACTCGCGAGTAAAACGTAACTAATTTAGACAGGTTACCGATATACACTGGGTTCTAAGTACGATATAAATACGGCGTGTTACTTGTATACGTTCTGCAAGGGAACTCGCGAGTAAAACGTAACTAATTTAGACAGGTTGCCGATATACACTGGGTTCTAAGTACGATATAAATGCGGCGTGTTACTTGTATACGTTCTGCAAGGGAACTCGCGAGTAAAACGTAACTAATTTAGACAGGTTACCGATATACACTGGCTTCTAAGTACGATATAAATGCGGCGTGTTACTTGTATACGCTCTGCAAGGGAACTCGCGAGTAAAACGTAACTAATTTAGACAGGTTACCGATATACACTGGGTTCTAAGTACGATATAAATGCGGCGTGTTACTTGTATACGTTCTGCAAGGGAACTCGCGAGTAAAACGTAACTAATTTAGACAGGTTGCCGATATACACTGGGTTCTAAGTACGATATAAATGCGGCGTGTTACTTGTATACGTTCTGCAAGGGAACTCGCGAGTAAAACGTAACTAATTTAGACAGGTTACCGATATACACTGGGTTCTAAGTACGATATAAATGCGGCGTGTTACTTGTATACGTTCTGCAAGGGAACTCGCGAGAAAAACGTAACTAATTTAGACAGGTTGCCGATATACACTGGGTTCTAAGTACGATATAAATGCGGCGTGTTACTTGTATACGTTCTGCAAGGGAACGCGAGTAAAACGTAACTAATTTAGACAGGTTACCGATATACACTGGGTTCTAAGTACGATATAAATGCGGCGTGTTACTTGTATACGTTCTGCAAGGGAACTCGCGAGTAAAACGTAACTAATTTAGACAGGTTGCCGATATACACTGGCTTCTAAGTACGATATAAATGCGGCGTGTTACTTGTATACGTTCTGCAAGGGAACTCGCGAGTAAAACGTAACTAATTTAGACAGGTTACCGATATACACTGGGTTCTAAGTACGATATAAATGCGGCGTGTTACTTGTATACGTTCTGCAAGGGAACTCGCGAGTAAAACGTAACTAATTTAGACAGGTTGCCGATATACACTGGCTTCTAAGTACGATATAAATGCGGCGTGTTACTTGTATACGTTCTGCAAGGGAACTCGCGAGTAAAACGTAACTAATTTAGACAGGTTACCGATATACACTGGGTTCTAAGTACGATATAAATGCGGCGTGTTACTTGTATACGTTCTGCAAGGGAACTAGCGAGTAAAACGTAACTAATTTAGACAGGTTGCCGATATACACTGGGTTCTAAGTACGATATAAATGCGGCGTGTTACTTGTATACGTTCTGCAAGGGAACTCGCGAGTAAAACGTAACTAATTTAGACAGGTTGCCGATATACACTGGCTTCTAAGTACGATATAAATGCGGCGTGTTACTTGTATACATTCTGCAAGGGAACTAGCGAGTAAACCGTAACTAATTTAGACAGGTTACCGATATACACTGGCTTCTAAGTACGATATAAAAGCGGCGGGTTACTTGTATACGTTCTGCAAGGGAACTAGCGAGTAAAACGTAACTAATTTAGACAGGTTGCCGATATACACTGGGTTCTAAGTACGATATAAATGCGGCGTGTTACTTGTATACGTTCTGCAAGGGAACTAGCGAGTAAAACGTAACTAATTTAGACAGATTGCCGATATACACTGGGTTCTAAGTACGATATAAATGCGGCGTGTTACTTGTATACGTTCTGCAAGGGAACTCGCGAGTAAAACGTAACTAATTTAGACAGGTTACCGATATACATTGGCTTCTAAGTACGATATAAATGCGGCGTGTTACTTGTATACGTTCTGCAAGGGAACTCGCGAGTAAAACGTAACTAATTTAGACAGGTTACTGATATACACTGGGTTCTAAGTACGATATAAATGCGGCGTGTTACTTGTATACGTTCTGCAAGGGAACTCGCGAGTAAAACGTAACTAATTTAGACAGGTTACCGATATACATTGGCTTCTAAGTACGATATAAATGCGGCGTGTTACTTGTATACGTTCTGCAAGGGAACTCGCGAGTAAAACGTAACTAATTTAGACAGGTTGCCGATATACACTGGGTTCTAAGTACGATATAAATGCGGCGTGTTACTTGTATACGTTCTGCAAGGGAACTCGCGAGTAAAACGTAACTAATTTAGACAGATTACCGATATACATTGGCTTCTATGTACGATATAAATGCGGCGTGTTACTTGTATACGTTCTGCAAGGGAACTCGCGAGTAAAACGTAACTAATTTAGACAGGTTACCGATATACACTGGCTTCTAAGTACGATATAAATGCGGCGTGTTACTTGTATACGTTCTGCAAGGGAACTAGCGAGTAAAACGTAACTAATTTAGACAGGTTGCCGATATACACTGGGTTCTAAGTACGATATAAATGCGGCGTGTTACTTGTATACGTTCTGCAAGGGAACTCGCGAGTAAAACGTAACTAATTTAGACAGGTTACCGATATACATTGGCTTCTAAGTACGATATAAATGCGGCGTGTTACTTGTATACGTTCTGCAAGGGAACTCGCGAGTAAAACGTAACTAATTTAGACAGGTTACCGATATACACTGGGTTCTAAGTACGATATAAATGCGGCGTGTTACTTGTATACGTTCTGCAAGGGAACTCGCGAGTAAAACGTAACTAATTTAGACAGGTTACCGATATACACTGGGTTCTAAGTACGATATAAATGCGGCGTGTTACTTGTATACGTTCTGCAAGGGAACTCGCGAGTAAAACGTAACTAATTTAGACAGGTTGCCGATATACATTGGCTTCTAAGTACGATATAAATGCGGCGTGTTACTTGTATACGTTCTGCAAGGGAACTCGCGAGTAAAACGTAACTAATTTAGACAGGTTACCGATATACACTGGGTTCTAAGTACGATATAAATGCGGCGTGTTACTTGTATACGTTCTGCAAGGGAACTCGCGAGTAAAACGTAACTAATTTAGACAGGTTACCGATATACACTGGGTTCTAAGTACGATATAAATGCGGCGTGTTACTTGTATACGTTCTGCAAGGGAACTCGCGAGTAAAACGTAACTAATTTAGACAGGTTACCGATATACACTGGGTTCTAAGTACGATATAAATGCGGCGTGTTACTTGTATACGTTCTGCAAGGGAACTCGCGAGTAAAACGTAACTAATTTAGACAGGTTGCCGATATACACTGGCTTCTAAGTACGATATAAATGCGGCGTGTTACTTGTATACGTTCTGCAAGGGAACTCGCGAGTAAAACGTAACTAATTTAGACAGGTTACCGATATACACTGGGTTCTAAGTACGATATAAATGCGGCGTGTTACTTGTATACGTTCTGCAAGGGAACTAGCGAGTAAAACGTAACTAATTTAGACAGGTTGCCGATATACACTGGGTTCTAAGTACGATATAAATGCGGCGTGTTACTTGTATACGTTCTGCAAGGGAACTCGCGAGTAAAACGTAACTAATTTAGACAGGTTGCCGATATACACTGGCTTCTAAGTACGATATAAATGCGGCGTGTTACTTGTATACATTCTGCAAGGGAACTAGCGAGTAAACCGTAACTAATTTAGACAGGTTACCGATATACACTGGCTTCTAAGTACGATATAAAAGCGGCGGGTTACTTGTATACGTTCTGCAAGGGAACTAGCGAGTAAAACGTAACTAATTTAGACAGGTTGCCGATATACACTGGGTTCTAAGTACGATATAAATGCGGCGTGTTACTTGTATACGTTCTGCAAGGGAACTAGCGAGTAAAACGTAACTAATTTAGACAGATTGCCGATATACACTGGGTTCTAAGTACGATATAAATGCGGCGTGTTACTTGTATACGTTCTGCAAGGGAACTCGCGAGTAAAACGTAACTAATTTAGACAGGTTACCGATATACATTGGCTTCTAAGTACGATATAAATGCGGCGTGTTACTTGTATACGTTCTGCAAGGGAACTCGCGAGTAAAACGTAACTAATTTAGACAGGTTACTGATATACACTGGGTTCTAAGTACGATATAAATGCGGCGTGTTACTTGTATACGTTCTGCAAGGGAACTCGCGAGTAAAACGTAACTAATTTAGACAGGTTACCGATATACATTGGCTTCTAAGTACGATATAAATGCGGCGTGTTACTTGTATACGTTCTGCAAGGGAACTCGCGAGTAAAACGTAACTAATTTAAACAGGTTGCCGATATACACTGGGTTCTAAGTACGATATAAATGCGGCGTGTTACTTGTATACGTTCTGCAAGGGAACTCGCGAGTAAAACGTAACTAATTTAGACAGATTACCGATATACATTGGCTTCTATGTACGATATAAATGCGGCGTGTTACTTGTATACGTTCTGCAAGGGAACTCGCGAGTAAAACGTAACTAATTTAGACAGGTTACCGATATACACTGGCTTCTAAGTACGATATAAAAGCGGCGGGTTACTTGTATACGTTCTGCAAGGGAACTAGCGAGTAAAACGTAACTAATTTAGACAGGTTGCCGATATACACTGGGTTCTAAGTACGATATAAATGCGGCGTGTTACTTGTATACGTTCTGCAAGGGAACTAGCGAGTAAAACGTAACTAATTTAGACAGGTTGCAAATATACACTGGGTTCTAAGTACGATATAAATGCGGCGTGTTACTTGTATACGTTCTGCAAGGGAACTCGCGAGTAAAACGTAACTAATTTAGACAGGTTACCGATATACATTGGCTTCTAAGTACGATATAAATGCGGCGTGTTACTTGTATACGTTCTGCAAGGGAACTCGCGAGTAAAACGTAACTAATTTAGACAGGTTACCGATATACACTGGGTTCTAAGTACGATATAAATGCGGCGTGTTACTTGTATACGTTCTGCAAGGGAACTCGCGAGTAAAACGTAACTAATTTAGACAGGTTACCGATATACACTGGGTTCTAAGTACGATATAAATGCGGCGTGTTACTTGTATACGTTCTGCAAGGGAACTCGCGAGTAAAACGTAACTAATTTAGACAGGTTGCCGATATACATTGGCTTCTAAGTACGATATAAATGCGGCGTGTTACTTGTATACGTTCTGCAAGGGAACTCGCGAGTAAAACGTAACTAATTTAGACAGGTTACCGATATACACTGGGTTCTAAGTACGATATAAATGCGGCGTGTTACTTGTATACGTTCTGCAAGGGAATTCGCGAGTAAAACGTAACTAATTTAGACAGGTTACCGATATACACTGGGTTCTAAGTACGATATAAATGCGGCGTGTTACTTGTATACGTTCTGCAAGGGAACTCGCGAGTAAAACGTAACTAATTTAGACAGGATACCGATATACATTGGCTTCTAAGTACGATATAAATGCGGCGTGTTACTTGTATACGTTCTGCAAGGGAACTCGCGAGTAAAACGTAACTAATTTAGACAGGTTACCGATATACACTGGGTTCTAAGTACGATATAAATGCGGCGTGTTACTTGTATACAATCTGCAAGGGAACTCGCGAGTAAAACGTAACTAATTTAGACAGGTTACCGATATACACTGGGTTCTAAGTACGATATAAATGTGGCGTGTTACTTGTATACGTTCTGCAAGGGAACTCGCGAGTAAAACGTAACTAATTTAGACAGGTTACCGATATACACTGGGTTCTAAGTACGATATAAATGCGGCGTGTTACTTGTATACGTTCTGCAAGGGAACTCGCGAGTAAAACGTAACTAATTTAGACAGGTTACCGATATACACTGGGTTCTAAGTACGATATAAATGCGGCGTGTTATTGTATACGTTCTGCAAGGGAACTCGCGAGTAAAACGTAACTAATTTAGACAGGTTACCGATATACATTGGCTTCTAAGTACGATATAAATGCGGCGTGTTACTTGTATACGTTCTGCAAGGGAACTCGCGAGTAAAACGTAACTAATTTAGACAGGTTACCGATATACACTGGGTTCTAAGTACGATATAAATGCGGCGTGTTACTTGTATACGTTCTGCAAGGGAACTCGCGAGTAAAACGTAACTAATTTAGACAGGTTACCGATATACACTGGGTTCTAAGTACGATATAAATGCGGCGTGTTACTTGTATACGTTCTGCAAGGGAACTCGCGAGTAAAACGTAACTAATTTAGACAGGTTACCGATATACACTGGGTTCTAAGTACGATATAAATGCGGCGTGTTACTTGTATACGTTCTGCAAGGGAACTCGCGAGTAAAACGTAACTAATTTAGACAGGTTACCGATATACACTGGGTTCTAAGTACGATATAAATGCGGCGTGTTACTTGTATACGTTCTGCAAGGGAACTCGCGAGTAAAACGTAACTAATTTAGACAGGTTACCGATATACACTGGGTTCTAAGTACGATATAAATGCGGCGTGTTACTTGTATACGTTCTGCAAGGGAACTCGCGAGTAAAACGTAACTAATTTAGACAGGTTACCGATATACACTGGGTTCTAAGTACGATATAAATGCGGCGTGTTACTTGTATACGTTCTGCAAGGGAACTCGCGAGTAAAACGTAACTAATTTAGACAGGTTACCGATATACACTGGGTTCTAAGTACGATATAAATGCGGCGTGTTACTTGTATACGTTCTGCAAGGGAACTCGCGAGTAAAACGTAACTAATTTAGACAGGTTGCCGATATACACTGGCTTCTAAGTACGATATAAATGCGGCGTGTTACTTGTATACGTTCTGCAAGGGAACTCGCGAGTAAAACGTAACTAATTTAGACGGGTTGCCGATATACACTGGGTTCTAAGTACGATATAAATGCGGCGTGTTACTTGTATACGTTCTGCAAGGGAACTCGCGAGTAAAACGTAACTAATTTAGACAGGTTGCCGATATACACTGGCTTCTAAGTACGATATAAATGCGGTGTGTTACTTGTATACGTTCTGCAAGGGAACTCGCGAGTAAAACGTAACTAATATAGACAGGTTACCGATATACACTGGGTTCTAAGTACGATATAAATGCGGCGTGTTACTTGTATACGTTCTGCAAGGGAACTCGCGAGTAAAACGTAACTAATTTAGACAGGTTGCCGATATACACTGGGTTCTAAGTACGATATAAATGCGGCGTGTTACTTGTATACGTTCTGCAAGGGAACTCGCGAGTAAAACGTAACTAATTTAGACAGGTTACCGATATACACTGGGTTCTAAGTACGATATAAATGCGGCGTGTTACTTGTATACGTTCTGCAAGGGAACTCGCGAGTAAAACGTAACTAATTTAGACAGGTTGCCGATATACATTGGCTTCTAAGTACGATATAAATACGGCGTGTTACTTGTATACGTTCTGCAAGGGAACTCGCGAGTAAAACGTAACTAATTTAGACAGGTTACCGATATACACTGGGTTCTAAGTACGATATAAATGCGGCGTGTTACTTGTATACGTTCTGCAAGGGAACTCGCGAGTAAAACGTAACTAATTTAGACAGGTTACCGATATACACTGGGTTCTAAGTACGATATAAATGCGGCGTGTTACTTGTATACGTTCTGCAAGGGAACTCGCGAGTAAAACGTAACTAATTTAGACAGGTTACCGATATACACTGGGTTCTAAGTACGATATAAATGCGGCGTGTTACTTGTATACGTTCTGCAAGGGAACTCGCGAGTAAAACGTAACTAATTTAGACAGGTTGCCGATATACACTGGGTTCTAAGTACGATATAAATGCGGCGTGTTACTTGTATACGTTCTGCAAGGGAACTCCCGAGTAAAACGTAACTAATTTAGACAGGTTACCGATATACACTGGGTTCTAAGTACGATATAAATGCGGCGTGTTACTTGTATACGTTCTGCAAGGGAACTCGCGAGTAAAACGTAACTAATTTAGACAGGTTACCGATATACACTGGCTTCTAAGTACGATATAAATACGGCGTGTTACTTGTATACGTTCTGCAAGGGAACTCGCGAGTAAAACGTAACTAATTTAGACAGGTTACCGATATACACTGGGTTCTAAGTACGATATAAATGCGGCGTGTTACTTGTATACGTTCTGCAAGGGAACTCGCGAGTAAAACGTAACTATTTAGACAGGTTACCGATATACACTGGGTTCTAAGTACGATATAAATGCGGCGTGTTACTTGTATACGTTCTGCAAGGGAACTCGCGAGTAAAACGTAACTAATTTAGACAGGTTGCCGATATACACTGGGTTCTAAGTACGATATAAATGCGGCGTGTTACTTGTATACGTTCTGCAAGGGAACTCGCGAGTAAAACGTAACTAATTTAGACAGGTTACCGATATACACTGGGTTCTAAGTACGATATAAATGCGGCGTGTTACTTGTATACGTTCTGCAAGGGAACTCGCGAGTAAAACGTAACTAATTTAGACAGGTTACCGATATACACTGGGTTCTAAGTACGATATAAATACGGCGTGTTACTTGTATACGTTCTGCAAGGGAACTAGCGAGTAAAACGTAACAAATTTAGACAGGTAACCGATATACACTGGGTTCTAAGTACGATATAAATGCGGCGTGTTACTTGTATACGTTCTGCAAGGGAACTCGCGAGTAAAACGTAACTAATTTAGACAGGTTACCGATATACATTGGCTTCTAAGTACGATATAAATGCGGAGTGTTACTTGTATACGTTCTGCAAGGGAACTAGCGAGTAAAACGTAACTAATTTAGACAGGTTACCGATATACACTGGGTTCTAAGTACGATATAAATGCGGCGTGTTACTTGTATACGTTCTGCAAGGGAACTCGCGAGTAAAACGTAACTAATTTAGACAGGTTACCGATATACACTGGGTTCTAAGTACGATATAAATGCGGCGTGTTACTTGTATACGTTCTGCAAGGGAACTCGCGAGTAAAACGTAACTAATTTAGACAGGTTACCGATATACACTGGGTTCTAAGTACGATATAAATGCGGCGTGTTACTTGTATACGTTCTGCAAGGGAACTCGCGAGTAAAACGTAACTAATTTAGACAGGTTACCGATATACACTGGGTTCTAAGTACGATATAAATGCGGCGTGTTACTTGTATACGTTCTGCAAGGGAACTAGCGAGTAAAACG
The DNA here is from genome assembly GCA_036971475.1 of Prosapia bicincta. Lineage (NCBI taxonomy): Eukaryota > Metazoa > Arthropoda > Insecta > Hemiptera > Cercopidae > Prosapia > Prosapia bicincta. The sequence continues at coordinate 24,661,427 of JBAIZL010000010.1, forward strand.
TAACTAATTTAGACAGGTTACCGATATACACTGGGTTCTAAGTACGATATAAATGCGGCGTGTTACTTGTATACGTTCTGCAAGGGAACTCGCGAGTAAAACGTAACTAATTTAGACAGGTTACCGATATACATTGGCTTCTAAGTACGATATAAATGCGGCGTGTTACTTGTATACGTTCTGCAAGGGAACTCGCGAGTAAAACGTAACTAATTTAGACAGGTTACCGATATACACTGGGTTCTAAGTACGATATAAATGCGGCGTGTTACTTGTATACGTTCTGCAAGGGAACTCGCGAGTAAAACGTAACTAATTTAGACAGGTTACCGATATACACTGGGTTCTAAGTACGATATAAATACGGCGTGTTACTTGTATACGTTCTGCAAGGGAACTAGCGAGTAAAACGTAACTAATTTAGACAGGTTACCGATATACACTGGGTTCTAAGTACGATATAAATGCGGCGTGTTACTTGTATACGTTCTGCAAGGGAACTCGCGAGTAAAACGTAACTAATTTAGACAGGTTACCGATATACATTGGCTTCTAAGTACGATATAAATGCGGAGTGTTACTTGTATACGTTCTGCAAGGGAACTAGCGAGTAAAACGTAACTAATTTAGACAGGTTACCGATATACACTGGGTTCTAAGTACGATATAAATGCGGCGTGTTACTTGTATACGTTCTGCAAGGGAACTCGCGAGTAAAACGTAACTAATTTAGACAGGTTACCGATATACACTGGGTTCTAAGTACGATATAAATGCGGCGTGTTACTTGTATACGTTCTGCAAGGGAACTCGCGAGTAAAACGTAACTAATTTAGACAGGTTACCGATATACACTGGGTTCTAAGTACGATATAAATGCGGCGTGTTACTTGTATACGTTCTGCAAGGGAACTCGCGAGTAAAACGTAACTAATTTAGACAGGTTACCGATATACACTGGGTTCTAAGTACGATATAAATGCGGCGTGTTACTTGTATACGTTCTGCAAGGGAACTAGCGAGTAAAACGTAACTAATTTAGACAGGTTACCGATATACACTGGGTTCTAAGTACGATATAAATGCGGCGTGTTACTTGTATACGTTCTGCAAGGGAACTCGCGAGTAAAACGTAACTAATTTAGACAGGTTACCGATATACATTGGCTTCTAAGTACGATATAAATGCGGCGTGTTACTTGTATACGTTCTGCAAGGGAACTCGCGAGTAAAACGTAACTAATTTAGACAGGTTGCCGATATACACTGGGTTCTAAGTACGATATAAATGCGGCGTGTTACTTGTATACGTTCTGCAAGGGAACTAGCGAGTAAAACGTAACTAATTTAGACAGGTTGCCGATATACACTGGGTTCTAAGTACGATATAAATGCGGCGTGTTACTTGTATACGTTCTGCAAGGGAACTCGCGAGTAAAACGTAACTAATTTAGACAGGTCTCCGATATACACTGGGTTCTAAGTACGATATAAATGCGGCGTGTTACTTGTATACGTTCTGCAAGGGAACTAGCGAGTAAAACGTAACTAATTTAGACAGGTTGCCGATATACACTGGGTTCTAAGTACGATATAAATGCGGCGTGTTACTTGTATACGTTCTGCAAGGGAACTCGCGAGTAAAACGTAACTAATTTAGACAGGTTGCCGATATACACAGGGTTCTAAGTACGATATAAATGCGGCGTGTTACTTGTATACGTTCTGCAAGGGAACTAGCGAGTAAAACGTAACTAATTTAGACAGGTTGCCGATATACACTGGGTTCTAAGTACGATATAAATGCGGCGTGTTACTTGTATACGTTCTGCAAGGGAACTAGCGAGTAAAACGTAACTAATTTAGACAGGTTGCCGATATACACTGGGTTCTAAGTACGATATAAATGCGGCGTGTTACTTGTATACGTTCTGCAAGGGAACTCGCGAGTAAAACGTAACTAATTTAGACAGGTTGCCGATATACACTGGGTTCTAAGTACGATATAAATGCGGCGTGTTACTTGTATACGTTCTGCAAGGGAACTAGCGAGTAAAACGTAACTAATTTAGACAGGTTGCCGATATACACTGGCTTCTAAGTACGATATAAATGCGGCGTGTTACTTGTATACGTTCTGCAAGGGAACTAGCGAGTAAAACGTAACTAATTTAGACAGGTTGCCGATATACACTGGGTTCTAAGTACGATATAAATGCGGCGTGTTACTTGGATACGTTCTGCAAGGGAACTCGCGAGTAAAACGTAACTAATTTAGACAGGTTGCCGATATACACTGGCTTCTAAGTACGATATAAATTCGGCGTGTTACTTGTATACGTTCTGCAAGGGAACTCGCGAGTAAAACGTAACTAATTTAGACAGGTTGCCGATATACACTGGCTTCTAAGTACGATATAAATGCGGCGTGTTACTTGTATACGTTCTGCAAGGGAACTAGCGAGTAAAACGTAACTAATTTAGACAGGTTGCCGATATACACTGGGTTCTAAGTACGATATAAATGCGGCGTGTTACTTGTATACGTTCTGCAAGGGAACTAGCGAGTAAAACGTAACTAATTTAGACAGGTTGCCGATATACACTGGGTTCTAAGTACGATATAAATGCGGCGTGTTACTTGTATACGTTCTGCAAGGGAACTAGCGAGTAAAACGTAACTAATTTAGACAGGTTACCGATATACACTGGGTTCTAAGTACGATATAAATGCGGCGTGTTACTTGTATACGTTCTGCAAGGGAACTAGCGAGTAAAACGTAACTAATTTAGACAGGTTGCCGATATACACTGGGTTCTAAGTACGATATAAATGCGGCGTGTTACTTGTATACGTTCTGCAAGGGAACTAGCGAGTAAAACGTAACTAATTTAGACAGGTTGCCGATATACACTGGGTTCTAAGTACGATATAAATGCGGCGTGTTACTTGTATACGTTCTGCAAGGGAACTAGCGAGTAAAACGTAACTAATTTAGACAGGTTGCCGATATACACTGGGTTCTAAGTACGATATAAATGCGGCGTGTTACTTGTACACGTTCTGCAAGGGAACTAGCGAGTAAAACGTAACTAATTTAGACAGGTTGCCGATATACACTGGGTTCTAAGTACGATATAAATGCGGCGTGTTACTTGTATACGTTCTGCAAGGGAACTCGCGAGTAAAACGTAACTAATTTAGACAGGTTGCCGATATACACTGGGTTCTAAGTACGATATAAATGCGGCGTGTTACTTGTATACGTTCTGCAAGGGAACTCCCGAGTAAAACGTAACTAATTTAGACAGGTTACCGATATACACTGGGTTCTAAGTACGATATAAATGCGGCGTGTTACTTGTATACGTTCTGCAAGGGAACTCGCGAGTAAAACGTAACTAATTTAGACAGGTTACCGATATACACTGGGTTCTAAGTACGATATAAATACGGCGTGTTACTTGTATACGTTCTGCAAGGGAACTCGCGAGTAAAACGTAACTAATTTAGACAGGTTACCGATATACACTGGGTTCTAAGTACGATATAAATGCGGCGTGTTACTTGTATACGTTCTGCAAGGGAACTCGCGAGTAAAACGTAACTAGTTTAGACAGGTTACCGATATACACTGGGTTCTAAGTACGATATAAATGCGGCGTGTTACTTGTATACGTTCTGCAAGGGAACTCGCGAGTAAAACGTAACTAATTTAGACAGGTTGCCGATATACACTGGGTTCTAAGTACGATATAAATGCGGCGTGTTACTTGTATACGTTCTGCAAGGGAACTCGCGAGTAAAACGTAACTAATTTAGACAGGTTACCGATATACACTGGGTTCTAAGTACGATATAAATGCGGCGTGTTACTTGTATACGTTCTGCAAGGGAACTCGCGAGTAAAACGTAACTAATTTAGACAGGTTACCGATATACACTGGGTTCTAAGTACGATATAAATGCGGCGTGTTACTTGTATACGTTCTGCAAGGGAACTAGCGAGTAAAACGTAACTAATTTAGACAGGTTACCGATATACACTGGGTTCTAAGTACGATATAAATGCGGCGTGTTACTTGTATACGTTCTGCAAGGGAACTCGCGAGTAAAACGTAACTAATTTAGACAGGTTACCGATATACATTGGGTTCTAAGTACGATATAAATGCGGCGTGTTACTTGTATACGTTCTGGAAGGGAACTAGCGAGTAAAACGTAACTAATTTAGACAGGTTACCGATATACACTGGGTTCTAAGTACGATATAAATGCGGCGTGTTACTTGTATACGTTCTGCAAGGGAACTCGCGAGTAAAACGTAACTAATTTAGACAGGTTACCGATATACACTGGGTTCTAAGTACGATATAAATGCGGCGTGTTACTTGTATACGTTCTGCAAGGGAACTCGCGAGTAAAACGTAACTAATTTAGACAGGTTACCGATATACACTGGGTTCTAAGTACGATATAAATGCGGCGTGTTACTTGTATACGTTCTGCAAGGGAACTAGCGAGTAAAACGTAACTAATTTAGACAGGTTGCCGATATACACTGGGTTCTAAGTACGATATAAATGCGGCGTGTTACTTGTATACGTTCTGCAAGGGAACTAGCGAGTAAAACGTAACTAATTTAGACAGGTTGCCGATATACACTGGCTTCTAAGTACGATATAAATGCGGCGTGTTACTTGTATACGTTCTGCAAGGGAACTAGCGAGTAAAACGTAACTAATTTAGACAGGTTACCGATATACACTGGGTTCTAAGTACGATATAAATGCGGCGTGTTACTTGTATACGTTCTGCAAGGGAACTAGCGAGTAAAACGTAACTAATTTAGACAGGTTGCCGATATACACTGGGTTCTAAGTACGATATAAATGCGGCGTGTTACTTGTATACGTTCTGCAAGGGAACTAGCGAGTAAAACGTAACTAATTTAGACAGGTTGCCGATATACACTGGGTTCTAAGTACGATATAAATGCGGCGTGTTACTTGTATACGTTCTGCAAGGGAACTAGCGAGTAAAACGTAACTAATTTAGACAGGTTGCCGATATACACTGGGTTCTAAGTACGATATAAATGCGGCGTGTTACTTGTATACGTTCTGCAAGGGAACTAGCGAGTAAAACGTAACTAATTTAGACAGGTTGCCGATATACACTGGGTTCTAAGTACGATATAAATGCGGCGTGTTACTTGTATACGTTCTGCAAGGGAACTAGCGAGTAAAACGTAACTAATTTAGACAGGTTACCGATATACACTGGGTTCTAAGTACGATATAAATGCGGCGTGTTACTTGTATACGTTCTGCAAGGGAACTAGCGAGTAAAACGTAACTAATTTAGACAGGTTGCCGATATACACTGGGTTCTAAGTACGATATAAATGCGGCGTGTTACTTGTATACGTTCTGCAAGGGAACTAGCGAGTAAAACGTAACTAATTTAGACAGGTTACCGATATACACTGGGTTCTAAGTACGATATAAATGCGGCGTGTTACTTGTATACGTTCTGCAAGGGAACTAGCGAGTAAAACGTAACTAATTTAGACAGGTTACCGATATACACTGGGTTCTAAGTACGATATAAATGCGGCGTGTTACTTGTATACGTTCTGCAAGGGAACTAGCGAGTAAAACGTAACTAATTTAGACAGGTTACCGATATACACTGGGTTCTAAGTACGATATAAATGCGGCGTGTTACTTGTATACGTTCTGCAAGGGAACTAGCGAGTAAAACGTAACTAATTTAGACAGGTTACCGATATACACTGGCTTCTAAGTACGATATAAATGCGGCGTGTTACTTGTATACGTTCTGCAAGGGAACTCGCGAGTAAAACGTAACTAATTTAGACAGGTTACCGATATACACAGGGTTCTAAGTACGATATAAATGCGGCGTGTTACTTGTATACGTTCTGGAAGGGAACTAGCGAGTAAAACGTAACTAATTTAGACAGGTTACCGATATACACAGGGTTCTAAGTACGATATAAATGCGGCGTGTTACTTGTATACGTTCTGGAAGGAAACTAGCGAGTAAAACGTAACTAATTTAGACAGGTTACCGATATACACTGGGTTCTAAGTACGATATAAATGCGGCGTGTTACTTGTATACATTCTGCAAGGGAACTCGCGAGTAAAACGTAACTAATTTAGACAGGTTACCGATATACACAGGGTTCTAAGTACGATATAAATGCGGCGTGTTACTTGTATACGTTCTGGAAGGGAACTAGCTAGTAAAACGTAACTAATTTAGACAGGTTACCGATATACACTGGGTTCTAAGTACGATATAAATGCGGCGTGTTACTTGTATACGTTCTGCAAGGGAACTCGCGAGTAAAACGTAACTAATTTAGACAGGTTACCGATATACACTGGGTTCTAAGTACGATATAAATGCGGCGTGTTACTTTTATACGTTCTGCAAGGGAACTCGCGAGTAAAACGTAACTAATTTAGACAGGTTACCGATATACACTGGGTTCTAAGTATGATATAAATGCGGCGTGTTACTTGTATACGTTCTGCAAGGGAACTCGCGAGTAAAACGTAACTAATTTAGACAGTTTACCGATATACACTGGGTTCTAAGTACGATATAAATGCGGCGTGTTACTTGTATACGTTCTGCAAGGGAACTAGCGAGTAAAACGTAACTAATTTAGACAGGTTACCGATATACACTGGGTTCTAAGTACGATATAAATGCGGCGTGTTACTTGTATACGTTCTGCAAGGGAACTAGCGAGTAAAACGTAACTAATTTAGACAGGTTACCGATATACACTGGGTTCTAAGTACGATATAAATGCGGCGTGTTACTTGTATACGTTCTGCAAGGGAACTAGCGAGTAAAACGTAACTAATTTAGACAGGTTACCGATATACACTGGGTTCTAAGTACGATATAAATGCGGCGTGTTACTTGTATACGTTCTGCAAGGGAACTAGCGAGTAAAACGTAACTAATTTAGACAGGTTACCGATATACACTGGGTTCTAAGTACGATATAAATGCGGCGTGTTACTTGTATACGTTCTGCAAGGGAACTCGCGAGTAAAACGTAACTAATTTAGACAGGTTACCGATATACACTGGGTTCTAAGTACGATATAAATGCGGCGTGTTACTTGTATACGTTCTGCAAGGGAACTCGCGAGTAAAACGTAACTAATTTAGACAGGTTGCCGATATACACTGGGTTCTAAGTACGATATAAATGCGGCGTGTTACTTGTATACGTTCTGCAAGGGAACTAGCGAGTAAAACGTAACTAATTTAGACAGGTTACCGATATACACTGGGTTCTAAGTACGATATAAATGCGGCGTGTTACTTGTATACGTTCTGCAAGGGAACTAGCGATTAAAACGTAACTAATTTAGACAGGTTACCGATATACACTGTGTTCTAAGTACGATATAAATGCGGCGTGTTACTTGTATACGTTCTGGAAGGGAACTAGCGAGTAAAACGTAACTAATTTAGACAGGTTACCGATATACACTGGGTTCTAAGTACGATATAAATGGAAAAAGTTTATTTAAGAGCGTAACCAAAAGATAGTTAACAATTAAGCTCTTGTATTATTTCCTATTATAACCTGTTATAGAAGGACTTTATATAGAAAGTTAAGATTATTAATCAGATAAAAAAATATATATCTTTCAATTTCTCTTTCTCTCACTCTCTCTTCATTTATATATATATATATATATATATATATATATATATATATATATATATATAGAGAGAGAGAGAGAGAGAGAGAGAGAGAGATCTAAATTAGCTGTTTATCCTAATGTAAAATATAATGATTTTCCCTCAAATTATTTTATTAAATATTAAATAATGTTTTTAAATTTGTACTTTTAGTTATCTGTTTCCATCTATATATTTATATATATTGTTCAAAATTTTATTAGTTAATAAAATATTTTATTCATCCACTCAAACTCAAATACATTTTTTAGACTTGTATTAGATAATAAGTGAAGTTAACACAGTTTTTTCCAAAATTAAATCATTAATTAAATTTACCTAATTTATTTTGATAACTAATTTAATTTTCTTTTTTATCACTGTGATTCTGTCATATTTATATTTATATTAATTGTAATTATTTAATAAAAAGTAACTAAAATACAATTTTTTTTTGTTGGCCAATGTTGGAATATACTTAAAATATTTTTTTTTAATATTTGTAAAAAGTTAGTTAAAAATTTAATCCATCAAATTTGAAATTAAATTTTACATATTTAAATTTTCAGCTAATTAATTTAAACGCTATAAATACTTAATTGTGAAATATATTTTGTTTATATTGCAATAAACGGTTATTACAAGACAATTTGCAAGTGTAATAAGGTTTTATATTTTTATTGAACATTAGTAACCTATTCTTATATTTCAATAAATACCCGTTCATGGTTTACAGACAAAGACAGAAACTCGAATCCTACAAAAAAAAAACGTTTTTGATGTTAGCTTGTGCGGTGAATCTAATAAGATGTGTAAACTGTTAGATATGTTAGTTTAATAATTCAAACGCGTCTCAATGACAATGCCACCATCTTCAGTAAGTTATAAGTGTTTTTGTAGTACTCAGAATTTTCAGTTGTACAACATTCTATTCAAGTTGACCTAAAAAGTTGAACTTTTTGCATTTGTCTTGTACAAAAACAAACAGATCCGTGGACATAACGAACTCAACACTGTCGCCAGAATTAATTAAATCTCAAAGCTCCGAATAAACCTCATACATTATTATCAGCCTCCTTTGTTTCAAATATTGTAGTGTTAAGGCAACTGGAAATTTATTTATAAATAACTAATTATTTCTATTTTTATTTTACAATATTTTAGTTTTTACTTAAATTTTTTAAATGCATTTTAATTATACAGTATAAGGCTGATTTTATTTGGCCTAGATGTTTAAACGGTGTTGTATCATCTTTTTATTAGTAAATTTTTCCGAATTTATCTGAAAATAATTTACCACCAAATCTACTAAGAAAACAAACTTGTTAAATTATATTTACTGTTGAAAAAAACCTTTTTGTTTATTAAAATATATATGAGATATAACAAAAATGTATTTCACAAACAGTTGTTTCAGGTATGAATTCTTAGCTAAGATAACATTCTGTAAATTGACCATGTAAATGGGAAAATCACACTTTTACTAGTCAGTTCATTCGCTTTTATTGACAGTTTTCGTTTATCTGAGTGTTAGTTACATATATATATATATATATATATATATATATATATATATATATATATATATATATATGTATATATAATACCATTGTATATTTATATAATAAATTAACACTTTTTATGTAAATTTATGTAGATATTTAATGGTGAAATTGTATATATATATATATATATATAGTGCGTATTTTTGTGTAAAAATGAATTAAATTGGTTTACGTATGTGAAAGTGATACTCATCGTATTACTCTTGAACTAAATTTTTCTTTGTACAATCACTGCAAAGTTCTAACCTATATGCATGAAGAACATTTTATTACATAAGGTAGTAATTACATAATTGTTGCATATTATGTTAAAATTATTGTGTATTAAATATATTATATTATGAATTACATACCTTTTTCAATTTTCGAATTACCGCCGGTTAGTAATTAAGTGGTATTTATGAGGTATTTCATTTTGGGGAACAAATGTGAAAAAAATCTGTAAGTTAATGAATGATTCTACCAACTAGCTACTCCTGACCCGCTTACAGTGGTGGGTTGACTGTTACAACTGACAACACCGCATCCCTACCCTGCCACAGACCGATTCCTAATCTACTCTAAACCAAAGTATA
>JBAIZL010000010.1:24676310-24723810 GCA_036971475.1 Prosapia bicincta
CTGTGGTATCTGTAGAACTATTACCTGAACCTAGAGCCTGTGGAGCCACATCCTGGGGAACCTATAGTCTGTACACATCATAAATCACGAAGAATAAAGTCGGACAGTGTACTACTAGTATTCAGTTTCAGATAATGGCGAACCAGAATCAAACTAAAACATAATGAAGACAATATTTTACAATAAGTGGAATAGATTTCTAAGCTACTATAAATGAAAGGGGAATAATTTACTGTATGTATTATGAAAAACGATGTTAATAAATGAAAATATAAACTATTATAGGTATACTTTATGGCAGAAACAACAATCAACTTCATGATCGGCGGAAGTAAGGAAAAAATAGGGGGGAAAGATTAGGGGGGTGTTTTCAGAATTAGGCTTCAAAGTTTATATATGTATATATATACATATATATATATATATATATATATATATATATATATATATATATATATATATATATATTCAAGTACATTTTCTGCCTTTCCTAACATTACAATATTTCCCCTTATTGACGCGTCTCGGATTGACTTCATTTTCAAAACTTACATAGTACTATTGACCTAAATCTTGAGTTCCGTATTTATATACTTGAATATATTCGAGTGCATTTTTCTGCCTCCTTCTTTTAGGCAGTTATTTAATGTTTTGAAAATGGAGTCATTGCGAAACGCGTCAACAAAGGAAAATATTGTAGTGTTGGGAAGGCAGGAAAATGTATTCAAATATTCCTTACACTAGTGAAGACGAGTATTATTTTTATATGTACTTATAAATAGTTAATTTGTAGAGTGTTGCATAGTAGAAATATATATTTAAAATTTGTCTTCTCAAAACTATTAAAACAAATTCAGATAGAATCAGGAAAAGGTACTTATCTACATTTCAAACGGAGTTCCTATTTAGATTAAAGCCAATTAAAAACTAGTTTAATTAAAATATAAATGCTACGAGAATTTTTAATAACTGGTTGAGCGTGTTTATTTCCAACCCTCACGTAAACACTGAACCATTATAATCATCCTAGGACCGCTACTGAATGCTACGTTAACAAGGCGAATATATAATAACGGGAACCTTAGTGATGTTAATAATAACATTACCAGTACAGAACCTTAATGGGGTTAATTCTGTTTTCATTAAAAAAGGGAAATGAATATTTTTCTCCACAATAACCATGTTTCTACATAATATTTAAACAAATTCTAGAACAATGCAATATAGTATAAGAATAAAAACAAAGCCAATTGTTTTCTAAAACCGTATACATTTCTTGTAAAATATTTTTAAATACTAAAAAATAATGAAATAATTTACACGCAATAATTTACTCACTCTATATCTTTTACAAATTAATAACTATAAAGGAAAAAACTTGTAATTCAATTAATTATACTGCCCTTAAAGTGTTATGTAGAAAATGTATTGGAGGTGGTTGTTTTCACAGTTTTTTTCCTATTGTAACGAGTTTTAAGTAGCAATAATAGTTCTATCGGTTACAACTAGTTCAAGCAGATGCTATTTTCTTAGTTTTATAAGGTTTATGTAAATTTAATATGAAAAGTGTTACAGTGGTCTTTCTTAAAATGTAAACAATGTTTCTTCACTGAAAGATAACTATTTACAAACAGTACGAACAACCGATAGCTATATATAGATACAAAGCAATCATAGGAGAATAATTTACCTTTAATTTAATTACGAAATGAAACAGACATTATAATAACAGAAGCAATAATATTAAACAAATAAATTCCAAGTATAACTGCCTAATAAATCACAATTGCTACAAACAAAAGTATTAACCCTGAATGGCGCTACTTTGTAACAATAGTATCAACTATTTAGACATTAAAAAAACAGACAATTTTTAAAAATCTATAAATTATTGTAAAGCATGTGTAATTAGTGCTTGAAAATGAACTCACTTCAGAAATACTTATAAAAGTTCTATATTGAAAAAGGTTCCCTGTGCCATGTTAGGAATGTTTTTCCATCATGGAAAAACACAACACATCGTGTTTAACAACCACAGCTAGATGAACCTAAAATATAGTCGGCCACAAATAAAGACAGGCCTATCTGACTTCTGGATCGTAAGATTTTTCATAGGAGTAAAATTAAGTACAACAGTTAAAATAGTAATCGCAAACATATCTATAATAATAATAATAATAATATTGATATATTTTATTTTGACAAAGAGAACAAGAATATTTCAAAAGAGGATCTTTTGTGATCATATTAGGCCTAAAATAATTCTAGGTCAAATCAAAGATTGCCTAAGATAGTAAAAACGTTAGGTATTACTAAAACCATTATCTGGGAACATGTCACATTAAAAACAGCTGCACAGGAAGAAACAGACACGAGGTCAGAAAAGATAAATATAAACAATTACCACTGAAGCAGGAATATAGAGAAAAAGTTAAAAATCAAAGCACCATAATAAAGTTGAAATAACATGATTTATTCGATTCAATAAAAAAGTTAAAAAATTGTTTGAAATCCAAAACGAATTTAGTAACGTAGTTAATCCGACTAATTGCATGAACTCTACATAACAAACTCAAGTGTTACGAAATATTGTTAACATTTTATGAACTAAATGTATTTTCTAAATCAAGTTGGTTAGACTCTCTTTCTCTATCCCCTTCTCTCTCTAGTATAGAGATTTGCGTTTAAAGTAGGTTTATTGTTAGTGTACAATTAACTACTAGTAAGAAAATGAAAAAAATAACTGATGGATTTATCTATTTATTAATTTTAGTTATTAAAAACTTATACTTAGTTTAACCTAACCTATTAGAAGCAATGTCTTGTTCGTTAGCCTTAATCTTATATAACTTTAGTTGTTGTTATGTAATTATATTTTTGTTGTTGTAGCTTTGGATTTATTCAATCGCTCTAAATGTAATATTAACATACGTTAACCTATTATTTCAAGTAGACCAACATTCTAATGCAGTTAAATATTTCAGCTGGATGATCCCGAAAACGAATCAGGAAGGTGCCTTTGTTTTGTCGTACAAGGTAATAACAAAAACATGTTTTATAAATGAATGATTTACCTGATTTGTGGAGTTGAAGGATAATAGTTGACACTCGATGTGATCGTCTGCCAACTCGTGACTTGTCATGCAACAAAACAACCCGGGTTTGCAACCCCATGAGTGGCTCAATGTCATTTCTTTCATTACATTTTTTGTCGTGTGCCTCTGTAACTTATAGCACTAGAAACGAGTGAGGAAATAAAGGCGAACAATTTAACACTTTTGATTACAAGCAGCTCGTATTTGCACAGGCTAGCTTACTGTAAACATTTCACACGCGGGGGGAGGGGGATATGAGAGACATTTTATTAAAATCTTTAATTTTAGAAAATACACTTAGATCTACGAAAATTTCATCTTTGGATTATATTTTTACATTTAAAACACAGATTCTTTATTAAAATCATTAAATACAGATGTCTTCAATCACAACACTTAAAATCACATATTTAATAAAAATAATAACTACACTCAAATCCGAGCAATTGCATTTTGAAAAACATTCGCTCTTGGTAAAGCATTCACAAAATACAAGAAGCACTATGACCTGCATCACATTTGGATTACACATTTAAACACTGTTTAAAATAGACAAAAATAACCTCGTCTATCGAACTATTAGCTTGCACACTTCGACTAGACTGCGCTAGAATTATTCACTATGAAAGCGGCCGCTGTCTGATTCACCTCAGAGAGTGAGAGAGAGAGAGAGAGAGAGAGAGAGAGAGAGAGATGCAGACGCGGATCACCGCACAATCACTTCTCTAAGAACTAGTTCACACTGATAAAACATAACTTGCTATCGTCACAAAAACCTTGCCCGAGTTTAGACGAAAGCTGCTAATGAAGACAAATCATTGATAGAACTGTATAGCTGTAAAGACACTAGCCAAGGTTAAGCTATTTATAAGTATGCACTGACACTGACTAAGATAAGTATTTATCGCTCGCAAATACTTAAACCCAGTAATTTAAACAGAGAGCTGTGAGATATTTAGCCTACAGAGAGATTACGATACACTTTCTCCAAGTTAAACATACAAACATTTAGTTTTTTTAAAGTTTACTATAACTGATTTTCATTGTCATTAATATAAAAATGTAGATATTATTGTATTACAAAAAAAAAATCCCCGTAAAATAATATAAGCAAAATTATAAAACAGGTCATCTCAATAATTATAATTAAGTTGTAAAAAGTAATACTCAATTACACACACACACACACACACACACACACACACACACACACACACACACACACACACACACACACACACACACACACACACACACACACACACACACACACACACACACACACACACACACACACACACACACACACACACACACACACAGACACACACACACACACACACACACACACAGACACACACACACACATATATATATATTTATAACTATCGGCCTTATTACAGCACTATTGGCAGTTTATCGCAATTCTAACGCCATTGTTTTATGTTTTTCCCTGCATCTTCTTCTATATCTCTTCTGTTCAAAGCAAATATAGTCTTATTATATCATGATTTCCCTGGTCTTCCTTTCGTTTGTTATCTTTTGGAATCCATTTCCAAGTGTAATGGTAACCTACCATCCATCACTCTTGTTATATGACCGTACCAGGAAAGCTGCTTTCTCTCTAAGGTGTCTGTAAGTGATGCCTCTACACTCATTATTCCATTGATTCTGTTCTTTCTTATATGATCCTGTAATGTGTATCTACATCATCTTCTCCAGTAACTGTTTTTCATTGCATTTACAGTAGAGTCTCTAAATTCCGAATCCCGATTTTTCTAGCTTTCGTTAAATTCGAATCCGGTTTCGAGTCGGTTAAGCCGCGGGACTAATCAGCTAAGCCACCTGCATATACAAATATTTCCACGTCAGAATTGGTGGTTTGATATAAGAACTAAAGTACTGATTGGATGGATAGAGAACTATTTATAGAGTGGTTTTTATTGAGTTTGTGCCCGAAACTGAAATTTTTTAAAAATCAATTTAAAGGCTATTTTAAGCTATTTAAAGGCTATTTAGACAATGCACTGTCGCATCCCGATGAAGATCAACTGTGCTATGATGATATCCATGCTTTATATCTTATCGTAAATGTTATCTAGTCAATGATTCAGTATTTTGTGGAATTTATGAAAAAAATACACATTATCTTTAACAATCTCTCTTGGAAACGACTGAAGGGGA
This sequence comes from Prosapia bicincta, assembly GCA_036971475.1. Lineage (NCBI taxonomy): Eukaryota > Metazoa > Arthropoda > Insecta > Hemiptera > Cercopidae > Prosapia > Prosapia bicincta. Next base: position 24,681,590 of record JBAIZL010000010.1, read on the forward strand.
AAAAGCATTGTAGGCTTTCTAAAACTAAATTATAGTTCAGGAAGTAGTGTACTGGATAAAATAATCATGGGATAAAACAAAAGAAGAATCATCAAGTAAGTCGTGGACTAAAATTCTGTTTCATAATGAAAGTGCTGACTGTGTTATTTCTTACCAAGAAACGTCCAGGATGTGAAAATTCAAAAATGAACAATTTGAGATAATATATGTTGCGATAACTGAAATGGTACAAACAACTAATGAAGGCAGTGATGACGAAAATAAAGATCAACGTTTGACCGTGACAGTACAAGAAGGGAAAATTAATCACAGTGAAGGAACGAACGCTTTAGAAACTGCACTAAACAACAGACACCACGCCAACAGACGTGCTTCTGCTAAGACGTCTACGTAGCAAGAAAACAATCTGATAAGCTAACGCAGAACACATATAAACCTTTTCCCGAAAATGTAGATACTGTGATGATCAATGTATTCCAAAGCAACATTTATTTATGTAAGTACCGTAACAAATAAAGTTTTATAAAAAAACTCCTATTTTTCTAATGTACGGGAACGTATTTCCGTGTAATCTGAGTTTTTAGTAATCTGAGGGGTCTCGGTCCCATCTACCTCGAATTATCGAGACTATGCAGTATTTGTTCTGTATTTTCTTGTTCAATGTCCAGACTTCAGAGCCGTAAGTCAGAGCACTTTCCCTCCGTGTTATAAATATGTCTATTTTTGTTATTTTCTTTATGTCATGGTTCCATAATAATTAATTTATTTGACTTGTAATATGTCGTCTTCTCTTTATTTTCTTCTTCATGTCTTTTCTATCGTTTTTATCTTCAGTCAATGCCATTTCCAGATATTTGTATTCTTTAGTATTTTTTTACAATGTTTTCATCAATGTTTAAATCTTGTCCTGCACATCCTACTGCTAGGCATTCTGTTTTCTCAGTATTAATTTCCAGGCTCCATTTGTTCAACTCTTTCCCTAGTTTTCTATCCAAGTGTTTAGCATCATCAATATCTTCAGCTGGAACATCCAGGAGGTCTGCAAATAGTAGTGTTGTAATATATTACTCCCAATTTTTATCCCATTTTTCTACATTTGGTTACCAAATTTTCAGACCTAAATTTAAATAAAACTTAAACAGATCGGGAGTCAGACTGAATCCTTGCCTCAGACCCTTGGCAGCTTGAAAATATTCGGAGCACCCTTGTCCTTACGCAACTTAAATAATATACAATTAGAAATGAAAGTAACATTGTCTTGGGAAAAACGTAAAACACCAAGTTTTATAAGAATAGGTTACGTTATGTATTGTATTTGTACTTATAATAAATTCTTCAAAGGAAAATGTCAAATATATTTTTTTAATTTTACAGTATGGACAAGCGTAGAGTAAAAATAATTCACGTTAAAAGTCATAAAATAATTGTAGTGATACTAAAATGTTATATTTTTATAATTACATTTCCGTTCACTGTTAATTCATTAACCTAATTTGTTTTGAAATAAATCCACTTTAACGATTTCATAAGATTTGTATGTTATTATCTTAGGTTATTTATTCTCATAGTAGATATTTTCAGATATATGTTCTTGGCACAGAAATTACTCAGTTCACGACTATATTTTGTTAAATTTATTTTCTGTTAATTCGAAAATCGTTTTTTACGAATTTAACTAAAATACCCATTTTACACTGGCCTATAGCCTGCAGTGTAGGCATACCTAATAAATTAAAAAACTTTTTTAAATTTTCACCCTAACATGTGTTTTAAAGCTATCGTTACAGATTTTAAGAATAAATCAATACATCTAACCAACTAATAAGGCAACAATATTCATACAATAACATTCTCGCTTTTATGTAATTCTTTTAGCCATCAGTAAGTTCTGAACAGTTCTCCCTTCAGGAGACGGGTTTTTTCAATATTTACGGAATTAAAATAGTTTTTAAAAATGTTTGAGCTTTTTTGTCCAAACCACATTTAAAATACCCAATTATAACGTCGACTTTGAAATAATTTTCGTTAAAAGTATTATTTAAAAAATGTTGCCATTCTCAAATTGAATGTTTAGATGAATTAGTTGATGCTGTTTAAAATAAACGAAAACTAAATGTGTAGGCCTAAACAGACTCGTTTCTACAACTGTTTACTAATATTGAAATTAGCTTGCACTTCATTTCGTACATGGTTCAGTACACTGCAGTAAAACACAATGGATCTATTTCCCGTTTTTAATCAAGGGAAGCTCTCACTCCTTTCTAAATGCTGGACGTAATGGAACTTTCAATGCTGGTAGATTTCCAGGGTGGATTTAACAGCACTGTTATTATTTTCAGGGACATGTAACAAGGTAAATCCATTGTTTACTCTAAAGGCAGGCTATAACGTAAAGGGTTGTTTCCCAGCATTGCGAATATAATTGTGTCATATGCAAGTTTTAAATGTTCTGCAATACTCTTTTATTATTTTTCTGTTCTTTACAAATCATTTCATCACACAAAAAATTCTTTTTCTTTCAAATTACTCAAAAGTATGTTTCAATTCTTTCTATTAGTACATACATTACTTATATCTATCTTGTTCAAATTTTTAATCGTTAATAAAATAATATCTAATCATCCACTCAAGTGGAAATACATTTTTTTAAACGTTTAGTGGATGACACTTGATGATATGTTGTTGAAATATTGATTCGATAATTAAATTTAATGTGTTGTTTAATTTTATATGAGAGAACAACTTTTCACAAAAGGGGCAATGTATGCAATATAGTTATTTCGTCCCATGCGGTTAAAATAAGTGATGGGAGAGTGATTTCATAAAACAGCTGAATTTATGTTATAGGTTATGTGGTAGAACAGCTGTCTTAACGTATAGGCTATATTACTTTATTTATATCAATTGCAATTGTTTGGTAAATAATTAAAGTATTTTTTTTTACTGCCCTAAGTAGAAATTCGTGTTGAAAACCTTTTATTTGTATTAATTGTATAAATTTGCCTCTAATGATAATGTATCTAATATTAAAAATAAACTATTGTAGTCTAATACTTGCAACTTCAAACAGTTTCATTTCTAATCGAAACCGTAAAGTTTTGAATTCACTTAAAATTATTACTAGAGTGAAGAAAAAATTGTTGGAAATAAATATAATAATTTAATTATTTTCCTAGATAATGCTGTACACCTTCTTAGAACATTATTTTGTAAGTTACAAGGGGAAGGAAAAAAGGTACACCGTTAGTTTTATTACAAACATTTATTCAAAACCAATTGGGTTAAACACAATAATAATTTTATATTTGTTACGTCGACATTTTTACGATATATATTTTAAGAGTAATGATAATTAGAAGTTTATTAAGAATATGTTTAATAATAAATGTTATAACAGAAATTATGTAATCGAAGCCTTATTAAATCATAGTGGAATCAAAATTAGAAAAGTATTTGGAGGATTAAATGGTGGGGAAGCAGTCAGGAGCGGCGTTGTCACATCGCTTGGAAGACGTTCTTCCGCTAATCCCTCTACGGCTCTTAGTATACCTGTCCAACACAAATGGAAATTTCTCTGTAACAATAAGATTATTGTTGGATTGTATATTTCTCATTCAGGAGCCCAATCACTAGTTACATGTTTAATGTTTATATTTAGTTTGCAGGGGAAATGCAGAAGAGAATCGTTTGAATGCTGAGGGACTTTTTAACGCACTGAAAAAAGGTGACGACGAAGCTGCCACTGCAGCAGACTTATAGAGACTGTGGAAAGATATATAGAAGATAACTTGAAATTTAAAATAAAATAATCCTATGGGAAGCTGAATTTTTGGGTGAAAAGTACCAGTAGAGGATAACATCTATTCAGAAAACATATTCAATCTGGTTGGCACGAACATATTTCACCGTGCCTGAAGCAGATCTACACAATTTTACCTCCTGGGTATGGAAAGGAAGAGGGTTTACAGCAGGACGTAACAGCGTAAGGTTGCTGTAAAAATAGAGGAGGAACTAACGTTTAAAATTAGTAAGGAATAAGAAACGTGGAAACAAGAGAAAAGCGGTTTATTCTATTATCGACAGATGCATGAAAAGTAAACACGGAGAAAAAGAAAGATAAGAAGTCTCTTATCACAATAAAGTTTTACAGGAAGACAACTTACTTGGAGAAATGCCAGAGTATTGTCAGATCATGGTTGATGTAAAGAATACCAAATGAATGAATAGGTGCGAATAGTATAATCATGGAACAGTGGATGTAGGTACAGATAAGCATCCTGTGCACTATGCAGTAAGAGATGTACAATGCTCAATGAACTGTTGGCGTTTGAACAGTACTTTCCCAGAACATTACCGATTGTTGTAAGCAGCGATGGTATAGGTAATTCAATAATATTTTGAAATGTAGTTGCACAAGTGTGCAATGGAAATACGCCTGCACTACAGTGTAAAACTATAGCATCGCCGTTTATTAAAAATTATAAAAGTATATTTTAAAAATCAAATTCTTTGGTGATTATTTTATTCTTTGGAGCTGGTGTTTAGTAATAGACGCCATCTCGTGTAAAGTTGTAAAACTATCTTTATATGAATAATTTCGTCTTTAATAGGTCCATAAAATAACAATTACATCTAAGAATGTGTTGGCTTAATACTGTCATAAAATGAGGAGGGGAAATAAAGGAGCAGATAAGGACGTGTTATTAATGTGCAATTAACGTAAAGTTGTTAATTGCAATATCGCGTCAGTAATTAGTGGCAGTTAGTGGAATATAATGGGAGGCTACTGTTAATAAGACCTCCTTTTATATATTTCTTTGTATAATAAAATACACACAAAGATAATTTCATATAATAATACAACTTTGTCATAAACGTTGTCATATTAAAAAAACAAATACAATAAAGTTAGCTATAACGCCTATAGCTGAACTTTGAGTAACTATTGTGTCCTAATAAAAATATTAGCAAAAGCCCTAATACTACGAAAATAGAAAAAGTAACTAATATCTCCAGTTACCTAAGATTAAACCCTTACGTACATTTCGATGACCATGCAATCCTCATCAGAGGGTCATAACACAACATTAAAATCTAGAATACAATAATTTACAAACTAGTCTAACCTAGTTTTGTAATCATAAAGTCTCGTTGTACAAGATGATTTACTTTGTATGCGCTTTATGTAATTATGAAGAGAATTTACTAATTGTTTTTTGAGCGATTCTTGAAAGCCATTACCACTTAGCGCAAAAGAAGTAGTTAGTGTACAAACATGAGATAGAGTTTGCCTAAACATAAAAGCGAAAGACGTGATATTGCCTTGGCTAGTTGATATATTATATTACAAAATAAACAATCGCACCTTTAGTAAGTATAATAATACTACAATGGTTAGTAATAGTGTTACAGTCAGTTTAGCAAAACTATGAATTATGTATAAGTTATTATAACAATAGTCATTGTAATAGAGGCCATCGATTAGTTAACTAGTGTAATAATGTGATGTATTTTTTGTACATAAGTATAATAATAATTGTTACAAAAAAACGATTAGTGTAACTATTATATTAGCTATATTTTAACACCAAAGAGATAAAACCTATGGATAAAGCCATGAGAGACGAGTTTATGTCCCTCCAATCGATCGGAAATATAAATTTGTATTCAGGTTTATTTGGAATAGTGTCCCTTTTTACGCGCTATCTGTTGAAAATTCTTTAATTCAAGAGTATGTGTCTATTTACAAGACATTATAAGATCAAAATGTGTAAATAAGCTAGTGTTAGAGTCAATACAGTGTTTATAAGATATGTAAACATTGCAAAAGCGCCTGCCAAAAGCCCTGTTGCCACATTTCTACCCGCCAAACTACGGGCCACCAAACCTCTCTTTCTCTTACCGACTGGCTGACATTAGCGCCTGCCATAAACCTTGTTCCCATATTTCTACCCGCAGAAACCTCGGGGCCACCAAACCTCTCTTTCTCTTACCGACTGGCTGACACTAGCGCCTTCCATAAACCTTGTTCCCATATTTCTACCCGCAGAAACCTCAGGGCCATCAAACCTCTCTTTCTCTTACCGACTGGCTGATATTATCGCCTGCCATAAACGTTGTTCCCATATTTCTACCCGCAGAAACCTCGGGGCCACCAAACCTCTCTTTCTCTTACCGACTGGCTGACATTAGCGCCTGCCATAAACCTTGTTCCCATATTTCTACCCGCAGAAACCTCGGGGCCACCAAACCTCTCTTTCTCTTACCGACTGGCTGACATTAGCGCCTGCCATAAACCTTGTTCCCATATTTCTACCCGCAGAAACCTCGGGGCCACCAAACCTCTCTTTCTCTTACCGACTGGCTGACATTAGCGCCTGCCATAAACCTTGTTCCCATATTTCTACCCGCAGAAACCTCGGGGCCACCAAACCTCTCTTTCTCTTACCTACTGGCTGACATTAGCGCCTGCCATAAACCTTGTTCCCATATTTCTACCCGCAGAAACCTCAGGGCCACCAAACCTCTCTTTCTCTTACCGACTGGCTGACATTAGCGCCTGCCATAAACCTTGTTCCCATATTTCTACCCGCAGAAACCTCAGGGCCATCAAACCTCTCTTTCTCTTACCGACTGGCTGACATTAGCGCCTGCCATAAACCTTGTTCCCATATTTCTACCTGTAAAACCTCGGGAACACCAAATTACTCTTTCTCTTACCGGCTGACTGATATGCGCGCCTGCCATAAGCTCTGTTCCCACATTCCTACCCGCAACCAGTATCGCGATGACAGGCGCTACAAAACTAGGGGCCAAACCAAACACTACCTTCTGTGTCTGACTGACTGACAGGCCCACTCCTTATCTAATATTGTTGCTTTGTGAGAAATCTTTTAAAATCAAGAAAGAGAAAAGGCTTATTTTATTCTTTACAACACAAGCTTTAGTAACGATTGTTGCTGGAAGGAAAATATTCCTACAAATTTAACAACATATATATTCACAGATACACAGGTAGTTGCAATATATTCAAAGCGCAAACTATTTCTTCAAGTGACAGCTAGGTTCAAGGTCATATAACAAACCGACAGCTGCTGAAATTTTGGACACCAAAATTTTGAGCAAAGCATTTGCGATACCTACATGAAACAAAAAATCTCTTATTCCTTACGGTGTAGGATATACGTTTTTGCGAAGGAAATTGCATGGTTAAAACGGGCAATCGTTATTTGAAATTATGATCCTTTTGGAGCTCTTTTTTCAAATATTGTAAACACTATCAAAACATATCATTATATTTAACGTTTTCCTCTCTACACTGATCTTATCGTCGCCAAGTACATATCTTGAATAAAGAAATTTGTTTTGTTTAAATATGTTGATATTTCCTAATAAAATATCCTAGTTCTTGTCTTACTCCCTACATATAGTCATTCATCTAAAAAAAAGTAAAAACTAGTGATTCGTAGGTAGAACTGATTTTGTGAAAGGTCTTAAACAGAGCACGTTATTCAATCCAGTATCTTTTTAAATAGAAGTGAAAGAAGCGGTTTTTAAAATTGTAATATTACACTCGTATCATCAGTTAAAATGTATTTGGGAAACAGACATATTGTTAACAGTTTAAAATTATAACAGAAATATGGCGTCCTCCCTGGCATTATCGCAGGCGATTTTGCGAAGCTGATTATCACATCTTGGACCATCGACTGCAGAATTCTTGCTGGAATTTCGATCCGTATTCTTGCCTTGATTTCCCCAACCATATGAGTTCTTTCTTTCTACATTTTATCATTTAGGTACCCCGCCAAAAAAAAAAAAACATACTCGATGGGGACGGGGATGATAATGAGTCGCTCGAATCCGTGAAAAGACTCGATTTTGCAAACATCCTTGTGTTCACGCGAGTGGTACTACTTGTGATTCATTCTTATTGTAATCACATTATTGAAGTTTCATCATGTGTACACACACACACACACACAAATATATATATATATATATTGGTATAGATTGATAGATTTATCTTGAGTGTATAACGCCAATTATTTCGCTAATTACGATGTCTTCTTCATTTAAACCTTTTTCGCTCAGCGCTATTCTAGTGATTTCCATACATGATCGTTTTGGTATGATTTCTCGTGATGAAATCATAAAAGTCTTCACTCATATTTAGGAAGAAAGAAGTGTCCTTTTTTTTAAATATCAGAACAAATAGCTATCAGAACAAATAGCTATCAGAACAAATAGCTATCAGAACAAATAGCTATCAGAACAAATAGCTATCAGAACAAATAGCTATCAGAACAAATAGCTATCAGAACAAATAGCTATCAGAACAAATAGCTATCAGAACAAATAGCTATCAGAACAAATAGCTATCAGAACAAATAGCTATCAGAACAAATAGCTATCAGAACAAATAGCTATCACAAACTAGGAAAACAATATATTTAGTGTGTTTATATTTAGGAATAAATCTGTTAATTGTAATATTAAATTCTAAGAATAAATATTAATTATTGTTTCAATTGAGCAAATCTAGATTGACATTATGGGTGTTTAAGTAAATATTAAAAAAATAAACAACTCAAGCTTCATTTATAAAAGAACTGACCTAATTTAATAGCAGATGGTATTCATTTACTGAGCTAAATGGAAATTCCGAATCATCCCACAAATATAATTTGTATATGTTTTCAACAGGCATGGTGAATATTCTAACCTATTAAATTTTAATAGAATAGTTACAATTTCTAAAATATTGCGGATTAATAACAGATGATATATTCTTTTGGAAAAGTTTATGCTACATAAAAACCACAGAAAATCCCACAAATATAATTTGTATATATTTTAACACGTTTAATTATATAGACAAAAGTTGGGTTTTTAAATATATTGATTTAAAATTTTGTTAATAATTTATAAATATATATCGATATATAATAATATATTATATTATTATCAAATTATGTTTGACTTACAGTGGACTACGAATATGAATGGCTTTGCTTGTAACATACCTGAAACATTAAAGAAGAATTAGTTACAACTTATTTCAAAATCATGATTTATAACATTATTTTATTTTCAAACATTAAATTACAATTGTAAAATGGTCAAACTCAGAATTTCATTTATTTTTATCTTTAAGAACAATTTGGACTGGAGTAAAAAAGCTCAATTGCTTTCAGTAATTAGTTTAGCTTAATTTACAATTTATTGAAAAACCTTAATATAAGAAACAACAAAAATAAAACCTATCCTTTGAAACGATCGAATAATTAAATAGAATATATATATATATATATATATATATATGTGTGTGTGTGTGTGTGTGTGTGTGTGTGTGTGTGTGTGTGTGTGTGTGTGTGTGTGTGTGTGTGTGTGTGTGTGTTGCTACGGGCCCGCTCACCTCCACATCTTCACCGCAACAACATAAGCGTCCGCTGCAAAGCAAGAATTTTGAAAATAAACATTTTTTTATGTAAGTAGGAATTTGATTAAACAAATGTTTGTTCATATTACTTGTTTTCAAGTACTTCAAAACCAGCTGGTATATCTGGAAAATACAGGTGACATTATTTTGGTAATACCTTCACTGGAACTTTTACAATTAGCTCAAAGTCTGAGGAAATAAATTATGTAACCTGTGTTTTATTTTAAAACGCAATTAAATAAAATACAGATACACAAATAAAATACAAATATAAACACACATTTTATATACTAAACCAATAATAATTCAAACATGATTAAACATTCTGTTTACTACAAATAACACCTTAGATCAGGTAAAACCGAGTCTTTAATAAAAAAGAATAATAATCACTGAACCAATTACATAGTATACAATGATAAAGCCTAACACAGCATCTGTCGATTATAGATTTTAAAATATTTATACGTACAAAGCACATATGATAAGCACGAAAAATATCAAAAATATTACTACATTGTGTTGAAAGTATTCTTGTATGTGAATAGGTGTACATCTCTATTTAAGCCTATAAATAAAATATATACAGATAGTCAAAGTTATTAATACATAAAAAAGCAAGTAATATCAACTATATTGAGTGGTCGAGTGGAAAATCATCTTTAAAGTTAATAGTTTTCAATTTAATATTTTTGAAATGACGGCAAGCCTGGCTGTATGTTTCGCCCTTGGTAAAATTTGTGACTTGCAGCCACATCGACATTTTATACTATTCAAAATTAGATAAGTGATAACATATGATTCCATACAACATATAATTTTATGTTATAGGGTATGTAATAGCAGTAGAACATCATTTAACATGTAAGCTATGTTACTTTATTTATTACACAATAACAAGTTTAAAAGACTTAATAACATTATTTTCTAATAACTTAAACAAGCAACAAGCTTCTCCAACCAATATAATTTATTTACTAGCATTAAAAGAAAATTAGAAGCATTAAAAAAATTGTGTTAAATTTCTTGTTTATAAATTAAAGTATTTTCGTAATTTATAAAAATGAGTCTCTAACATGTTTACTATCCTCTGACATTCAACTGAAATATATACTTGGGAATACCTTTTACATTTAAGTTAAGTCGCATATTTTGAGAAACACACGCCCACACAACACAAGGAACATTGTTTAATTTAATAAAGAGAACTTCCTCCGATTGATCATTTCTTGGAATATTTCTTTATAAAGAGATGAACACATTTTGTTATTTCTTTAAAAGCTTTATCTTGAAATATTAATTTTTTTAAATCTTAAATACATATATATATATATATATATATATATATATATACATAGTGTAAAATTTAAATAGTTAATAAAATACCTTTCCTTAATCCACAAAAGTTCAAATACACTTTTGATTTCTTAGACATTTAGAGGATGATACTTGAAGCTAATACAGTTTTTTAAAAATTTTAATTCATTATTTAATTTAATAATTAATTAATTTTGGTTTGACATGAGAGAATACTTTTTACAAAAGGGGTAAAGTGAGCAGCATAGTCATTTCGTCTCTTTTAGCCTAAAGTAGGTGATAACATAGGATTTAATAAAACAGCTGATTTTATGATATAGGTTTTGTGGTAAAACAGCTGCTTGGTTATGTTACTTTTTTATATAATTGTAATTATTTAACACAAAGTAACTCGTATAAATTTGTTTTTTGTTGACCTAAGGAGAAATTTACTTAATAAAATTATTGTTTATATTACCGGTTTTTAAACATACAACAGCAATTAACTAGGCGTTGTTTAAAGCATTCATTTATTGAAATAGGCCAAATCCATCGGTGTTTATCTCTGCTCTTATTTCAACACTGTAATAAATCACACATCTCTCTCGAAATAATCTATAATTCATGAAGCTCTTAACCACACTTCTGAGACCAATACTTCCCGTCAATAACAAATGATAATAGTCAAAGCTTTCAATCTCCTCGCGGATATAATTCAGTGTTCGTTTATCTATCCTTTCAATACCAGTCATTTTAAATATATGACAGTATATATCGGAAGTAATTTTTATTTGTTATTGTTATTTGTTATTATGTTGGTACTGTATATTAAATCTTTCGAGCTCATAAAATGAGGTCTACATTTATTGAACATTCTGTAAAATATTTTCAAACTTACAGTATTTACAGATAAACTACGAACCTTATCCTTTAACAAACTAAACTTGACCTTTGTTTTCTATAATTTAAAATTTTATTTGTCAGATAAAATTTAATAATAATTATCTTAGAGAAGAAATCCATCTTGAACCGTTTAAAGTTATAATCTTTTGGATTATAAAAAGTATAACAATTAGCAAAATCTAAACTAAATGCATAAAATGAGCGTTATAAAACATTTATTTTCAAAGGTCATGAAACGGTATTATTTTACAGCTCTTGTACATTTAAATACTTCATCTGTGTTACGGCGTTGCTATTGCGAACAGTAGTCTATTTGTAGACATCCTTTACCAGTCTGTAATTATGTAATTGTTTTCTATTCCGGATGTCTTGGTTTCGCCCATTGAGACCCGCCTAAGCAGTCTGACATCCTCTTACTAGACTTTACTGTAGCTGGTGCACTAAATACTTCATTCGATAGAAGTGTTTACGCTATAGAATCTAATTTATTGTAACAATATTTTTTTGTAAGAAAAAAGTAGTTTTTGAACATTACTATTAACTCATACGTACTAATAAGATTTTGAGTTATATTAGATTGTTTTCCGTTGGTAGTCATTTGAAATAATTATTTTTTACATTTCCTTATTAAAAAAACTACGAATACAATATTTTCTTATAACAAAAATACATTTGTCATTAAAATACTTTATCATAAATGTAGGTCATTAAACTAAAGTGAGACAGATACTCTGTAGTAGCCTTGCCGTTCTGAATAGCCTCAAAAAATCAAAATTTACTTCAATCTCTCGTTACTATTAGTTATACGATTTAAAATTACTGTAATAAATCAATGAGAATATCTTTAAAGTTAAACTAAAATTAATTTTAGGAAAAGTAAAGTACTTTTATTTTCAGAAATATTTTTTCCAATTGCACAGATTAAAGAGAATTGCGAACATTGAGACAATTGCTTTCGCAACTGAGGCGCTCCGCTGGTGACAACGAGAAACAGGAAAGCCAGGTTGTTTCTTTTCAAGTCTCACGGATCCATTCCAAACAACGCGCTTCAATTTACAAAGAAACTGTCTTGATAAAAAGAACTGTAATCCTTGCTCCAAATGTACGGCTCAATTCAGGAACATTACGTGCTAGTGTTTGAAAAAACATTCTATTGTTTTATTCCGAAAAAATCATGCCAGTAAAAGCTAAAAAATAAATTGCTTTTTCATCTTACATATATTAAACAAGATGTTAGCTTGTAAATGTTTTTTTTTCAATTCCTTCTATCAGTTAGTATTCTCCTTATATATATAATTCAAATTTTCAATCGTTAATAAAATGCTTTTAATTCATCCACTCAGGTTCAAATACGTTTTTAAAACTAGTAGTGAATAACACTAGATGTTAATAGAGTTTTTTCAAATATTAATTTATTAATTGAATTTAAAGAATTAATTTTAGTTTTGTATGGAAGAAAAACTTTTCACAAAACGGACAAGGTATGCAATATAGTTATTTGGTTCAATGTGGCTTAAAATAAATGTTAGCATATGATTTCATAAAACAGCTGGTTTTATTTTATAGTTATGATGTAGAACAGCTGTTTCTTAATAAAAATTACCTATAAAAAGTAAGTAAAATTAAAAAAAAAACATTTTGGTTGACCCAAGTAGGAATTACTTTAATTTATATGTTTGTTTTTATGACTTGTTTTGTAATTTGCCCAGTAAGACTATAATCACCTAAGGAGGATAGGTAAAGATTTAATATAAGGGCATAAAACCCCTTGGTAAAGTTTATAATGCAGGGACCATGACATTTCATGTGGAGATTCAAGTACCTTAAGGTAACCTACTTTCTAAACGGCCCATAAAGAAATGTCCAATCAGTAATATTTGAGATGGTTTCTGAGTTAAGGTGATTAATAAATAGCTCTACATGAACTCACAATTATAAACGATATATTCTCATACGCGTTTTAATGATTTATTCATTATCATCAGTGCAACTATTGGAGATGTGATTGAGTCGCTGAGGATGATGATATAAACTACTGAAACGCGTACGACAATATTAAGTGTATAAATGTATTACAATGCAAATATTGGAAAGAGCCCCAATACCACAAACAATAATAAAAAATAACAAATAAACAAGTTACTTCAGATTAAACCCTTATGTACTATTCTATGGCCATGTCATCATCATCAGAGGGTCTTATTACAAAATTACAAACTAGATTGTACTAGATTTAGATTGTAATTTTGTAATAAGACCCTCTGATGATGATGACATGGCCATAGAATAGTACATAAGGGTTTAATCTGAAGTAACTTGTTTATTTGTTATTTTTTATTATTTTTGTGGTATTGGGGCTCTTTCCAATATTTGCATTGTAATATATTGTAGCACTGTGCTCTTGATATTGTGTATAAATGTATATCAATTTATTAAGTGTCCAAGTGTTACACACATGTTAAGACGAAAACAAAGAAAGGTAAATGAGAGTTAGGGATACATAAGCCTGAGGCATATTCACAGAATGATACTGGGAATATAAGCATATCATAGCATAGAATATGGAGGGTGGTTTACCTGCAATAGACTTCCTCGACCGGGGAGGAAATCTCAAATCTTTGAAGATTACTTATAGATAACTCAAATATTCCCATTAATTCCATTATTTGTAATAATGTTTTAATACGCTTTTTACAATAGTTGAAAAGTAATTCCGAACTATAAGGTAAAAGTGTCACTGTAAGTAAAATGTTAATTTTTAGCATGTGCAAGTATATAGGCACTTTAAGGTTGGCACTTTTGATTGTGAAATGGCAATCCTTTAACGACAATATCAACTAGAAAGAAATTTTATTTGACTTTTTACATTTTTACTAAGCTGAAACTTTTTCCACATTAAAAGTATTGGCATTTTTAAAACTTATTTAATACTGCATAGCTCTATAACTACACCAGGACTGACTTAGTTTTAAAAATTCTGACACTAATAATCAGCGAAAAGCTTCAGTTTAGTAAAAATGTATAAAGTCAAATAAAATGCAACATTCTTGTTTATGAGAGTGTTTATTTAACCATGCATGTTCCAACAGACATGCAAATAATATTATATATGCTATTTCATTCACACGAATGCTAATAGATTGTGCGATCGTCTTTATTAATAACGTCCAGACTCTTTTCTCAATTCCCTCTATTACTTCACACACACACACTCTCTCTCTCTCTCTCTCTCTCTCTCCCTCTCTCTCTCGCTCTCTCTCTCTCTCTCTCTCTCTCTCTCTATATATATATATATATATATATATGAAGTTGATATATTACTATTATAAATACTTTTATACACCACTAAGTGCATTATTTTTACCTTGTGATGAGGCACCTTTCGGTCACTTGACCATTGTCGAACAGATTTGGTGCCTCATCACAAGGTAAAATTATTGCACTAAGTGGTGGATAAAAGTATTTACAATAGTAATATATCAACTTCATAAAGTCAGTGCAACGGGAAAATATTGGACAACGTAATATATGTATATATATATATATATATATATATATATATATATATACACTTGGTGTTATTACTGTTTTTTCAAATAATAATTCTGTTAATATTAATATTTATTTAATAGTAGTTATAAATATCAGTAGTTAATACATATTAATAATTAATTTTAATAAATAATTTCGCTTTTACTAACTAAATTCTGCACTAGTTGTTAATTTGCGCATAAACTCTTATATATAACGTAGCAGTCCACGAAATGGAATAATTTTAAGTTCAATATAACAATAAAATATTACTAACCAATTCCTTTCAGATAGTTAGAATTTATAAAACTACATAAAGTATGTATAAGATGAATATTCGAAGCTTCAGTTAACATCTAAAAGCAATTTAATAATATGGAGAGACTGGTTGAAGTTTTACGCTGTTATCTTAGCGCTAATAGCTTTAGCAGGCTTGACATATTGGTCTGTTGAGCTTATTGGCAACCAACCAACTTGAAATGACAAGATTTATTCCCCAACACATTTATTTTTCACACCACACAGATCAACACTGCCAGTGTGAAAAAATATCGCCTTTAATTTCTGACAAATATTATTAAAGTTGTATATTATACAGCCTAAAATTGCATGATAAACGTCTAGCAAAACTAGCATTTTAAATATTTGTAAAACAATGTAATGTAAAAAACGATCTGTCATACAATATTGACATTGGCTTAATAGCCGATCTTATAATAAAGAAAGTTGTATCTTGTTAATTGGTGGGAAAATTATTTCTAATATAACCCACTTAGTTAACACTTGTTCAAGAGTTGATCGCATATTTTTCCTTAAAATGAAAGTTATAAATAGTATTTAAAATAAATTACAGTTCGTTATTTTTCATCTTATGACGCACAAAAACATTTTGCTATGTGTTCATTATTACAATATAAAAAGTAATTTTTTTAAAGTAGTTTTATTTTGAATTTTTTGCCACCGAATCAAAAATTTTACATGAACACATATCGTGTTTTTTATTTTAATTTGAAACTATTTAATATATTTTTGTATATTTCAGAAAACGATTCGTTCTGTTAGAGTGATGTTCGTCAACAATCACAATTCTTGAAGATCTTGTGTCTCTTCTTCAACCCTTTTAACTTTTTCTACACATCCCTTCCCATCTTTCGTCCTCCACTCTGGGCTAAATATATACAAATACTATAGGGATCAGTTATTCAGGGTTGTTGGGATCCTGGCTTTGCGAAACACAATTTTTGAATAGATTCCAAAACGGTACAATTATATCACGGTAAATTAACTCTGCCTAATTTCTACATGACCCAAGAAGAAGAGTGAATAAATTAGGTGATTGTCTTGCTTACAAGAAAACAAGTACAACATTTTTAATTTTACGAAAATACCATTTATAATAACATCTAAATATATATATATATATATGTGTGTGTGTGTGTGTGTGTGTGTGTGTGTGTGTGTGTGTGTGTGTGTGCCGTTTTCCTTATCTCTCTCTCTCTCTCTCTCTCTCTCTCTCTATATATATATATATATATATATATATATATATATATATATATATATATATATATATATATATATACACATCTATATGTATTAAAATACTTCTTAGAGTACTTTTAAAACTAACAGCTTGAGCTCTTTACCAATTTAACCCTTTAACATTTTCAAGAGCCCCATTCACCGTCAACAAACCACAGCTTCATAAATGTAGGGCATTTTTTCATATTAAGAAATATGAAAAATGTTGGATAAAGTTTATTTTCAGTGACGAGTTTTACAATTACAAAATATAAATGAAAAAAACAATTAAAGAAAGTGAACCACTTTTATTTATCTTGCATTCACTCGTATATCTACTCGGCTAATGTAACTACCTAGGAGATTGCGTGTTGAAGAAGAATAACTGAAGATAATTGTCTTATTGGAAAGATAAAGGATTGTTTCTAAGACGTTTTTATAGGATTTTCAAAGAAAATAAATACTGACAAGAAATTGCATTGGCTGGAGATACTGATGTTAGGAACGGCCTTGTTGAGGCAACGCCATTGTTTTGCAGCGCTTCTTTTCTTTTATGATAAAGGTTCTAAATTTATATAAATCTGTGGTGTCACTTGAGATCTATTGTATTTAGTTATAGTAGCAGTTTTGTCCTTTAAATGAAAACAAATTAGGTTACAAAGTGTAATAAATAAGTGTAAACTATACTAAAATATTTTATACCTATGGAAAGCAATTATACTGAGAAACATATGCGGCCTTTAGAGGGACGAGACTCAAGCATTGAGAAGGGACTACAAAGGGAATGAGGTCGTATTTCGATCCGCAAATATTGTTGCTACTAACAAGTTTCGCGAGGAATTCAGAAGCAAAGTGGATGATTCCGAGAGAGCGTGCACTACGTCCTAATGTACCAAATTATGTACATGTAATTTAATTTTATATGTAAATGTATATGTAATTTAATTATAAGTTCTGGAGTTGTAATTAACTATGATCAACAAAATACTATTCCATGTTTATTTATAAGGTAAAATTTTAGACTATTAACTGAAACCATAGAACCAAGATGAAAATCAATATCTTATTGTTGTTCTTTGAAAAAATATATTTTTGTAAAACAGAAAACTACAATGTATTCCATATTATTTTGAACATAAGGTTGGTAAAACATTATTGTGTCTTAGGGTTTTGTGTTGTTTATTGGATATTACTTGTAACAAAGAATGCAAAACAATGAGAATTCATCGGAATCCGTAAGACCTGGATGTATATTTAACCTCCACTGTGGCTCTTTTGCGGTTTTTAAATAATCCGATCGAAGCAATGTTTTCCTTTGAACTAAAATCTAATGAAGAGAAACAGCGAAGATATGAAAGTAGTTTGACTCACTTTTCCAAGCATTTAACAAGTCCTGGAGACCATTAACATAGTGTATAATAGTTTAAATTGTTTATAGTTAACTTATATTTGGTTTTAGAAGTTGTAGAATAAGTAAACTAAAATTACTTTTTTCCATTGCTATATTATAAATTTCTTTGGAAATAACAGGCAATATGGTATTACTTCCATAACTTGAAGATACATTCAAATAACTATATAATCCTAATATTTCTTCCAGAATTAAGAATTCAAAGTCATACTTGTCAAGAATATATGAATAGGAAGTAAAACGAGGAGATTCAGCTCAAACTTACGTGCACCCTGTATTTAGAGAGCAGGTAATTCTCTTTGCTGTAATTGGCAACGAAACAACGATAACTTACAATCATTACACCTAATGGGGAAAAGATAATGACTAGAATAAGTAGACAAGGAATTTCGAAAAACAATCAATTATTACAAAATTATCAGGATTAATTCATAAACAATGGTTCACGTTGTATTTGTTTAGCTCACTTTCGATATAGATTAAATAACATTCAAAGCTTTCACTTTTGTTTTTGTGTTGATTGTTATGTATATGCTAATGACAGTCAAATTTATTACTATGTTTTGTTGTGTAAATAATATATAGTGTTAGTGAATACTAACAACATGACGTCGTGGCACATATAGAAATAAAATAAAAATTTTAATAGGATTAAATACCCCATATTAAAACCAATGAAATAAAATTTTCTGTTACTTTTACATCTAAATTTGACAGACATTCATTACTATTAAATTTTATCCTTAACTAAATCACTCAGCTAAACAATTCCGGCTACTAAACTCTGCAATATCAAATTCTCATGCTCCAGTAAGTTAAAGCACACATTTTTGGGAAGTATGTTAAAAACTTTTCCTTACTTTGATCCTTACTTTTCTTAACTAAATCACTCAGCTAAACAATTCCGGCTACTAAACTCTGCAACAACAAATTCTCATGCTCCAGTAAGTTAAAGCACACATTTGTGAGAAGTATGTTAAAAACTTTGTCATAATTACATATATTGCCATTGATCCTTACTTTTCTTAAAAAAAAAAAACTGTTATCTCATTTTCAGTCATTTTGTGATTTTTATTTTTGAAATTTCCATTGTTCTTGTTTTATAATTTTTCGTTATACGGAATTTCGTTTGTCATATACGTCGCTACACACTGAATACTGTCATTATTTTGCACTGTTATAATTTTCTTCCCAAGAATATACTGCGTTACACGTCTCATTTTAAGCTAATAATTATTTAATTGTTCAAAATTTTATGTTTTTTTCTAAACAGTTTTATATAATTTATCGTTTTTTTTATTTTATTTGTATTTGTTCGTTTATGATATTATTTTTATGTTTATAAATTTGTAGTTGTTGTAAGATTGTCATTTTGAGGCCTCTTTGTACTTGTTTTATTAGGTGTACGTTTTCTAATGTGGGGAATGTGTGTTTGTTTTTGATGGCGTGTGTAGCTAAGTTTGAGTTATAAGTTTCAGCTTTGGTGTATGCATTGAGGTGTTTTATGTAGGCCAAACAAAAAAGAAATTAAAAGACAGATATAAAGAACACCTCAATGCATACATAAAAGGTTTAGTTTTGAAGTAGCTGTTATTAATTTTTTCATAAAAGTAGATTCCTTAAACAAAAGGGGTTTAAGTGTATAACACCTCTAAAACATCCCTTATCCCGAGTATTATGCTAGCTGAGGCAAATACATAGCTAATTGCTTTTTAAATGAATTTCGGAAGCTTATGTCTTAAGATATTTAGGTATGAAAAAATTGGTGGTTTCGATTTTAGATCGAATTTCCAGCTTCGGTAATTACCATTGCAAGGTGAGTCCGTTAAGTATTACACAAGTTGCGAAGGTAATATACTTGTAGGTATGCATAAAGTGCCAAGGATAAAAGGTTGGATGTCAAAGGTATCGATGGAGCTATCCCAAAATAGCAGAAAAAGGAAAGAAAGGACGAGAAGTAAGAATGAGGTTCCAATCCCATAAAAAACCCATACAAATAAATTGACTTTTACTTAATGGGGTATAAATATGTTAACATAAATAATTTGTAAATGACAACCCAAAAAACAAGAAGGCAGAATTTGTAAGATAAGAAAGTAAAGTAAGGTAATCTGAGTGATGTTGACTCCGTTGCAATGGGTGTCTATATATGTAGGCTATACAACGAACATGGAAGAGAGAGAGAGAGAGAGAGAGAGAGAGGGACGGCGGGATGATAAAAATGTATTGCATATGAATGCAAAACTTCCCTCAGAATACATCACTGTTGACAATTGATCAGTAGAAATTACGAGGGTTTCTTTATATTTACTTCTTAATACAAAAAATATTTGCGGAGAAGGTAATATTATTCGTCTATAATAGATTCATACGTCACAACAGGTCATGTCTGATATTGCGACGTAGCATAGATGCCAAATCTAATTCTATGTCGCTTTGTTTTAATACAAAAATTAATCATTGTATCTAGCTTTGTTAAGGAAAGTCAGATAGTAATGAAGAAGAGAAGGATTGAGGTCAAGTCTGGAAGTGGTTTGTTGACACTTCCTTCAATGCCACTTTGCACGTCAAGCACCGCCTCGCTTTTGGTGAAGATAGTGTCAGAGTGGAGCATCCTTGATAACATGCATTATGTTTAATCGCAGCGTGGAACAAGATTGAGCTTAATTATGTATGTAAGATAACGTAATAATCCTAAATTATTAATCCTAATTTTTAAGCTAAAGAGCTTTATAATTAAACATTTAGTACAGAAATGTTACAGTATAAGTAACTAAGAACTTTGTCTTATCCTTGGCAATAATAACTATAGTCTTGATTAAAATATTAATACAATATAAACAGAAAAATCAAGAAAATATTATTGAATTTAAGCAGCAACATCGTACATTTAATTTTTATTTAACCTTCTATACTTGCTATTTATCAATATTTATTCTAAAGAAGTAATAATAAGTTGTACTCAATAATAATAATAAAAAATATTGAAAATACTTGAATAATAATAAATAATATTTTAAAACCTCTAATCACAGTTATTTTCATGTTAACCTAATGTTCATTTCAGTTACTAAGTAACCCTCCTCGGAGGTATATCAAAACAAGTATTGTTTGTTTATTATTTCTACAGTTTGTCTATTTATCAAGAGTTTAAAATGACTGGAGCTACAAAGTTTTAAAGCTATTGATAAATTTAGTTGATTATAAGTAATTGTAGACAACAAAACGTGAATCAAGTTTCAATTAGCTACAAAAATTTCCTTCAAGTTCAATTCCAATTTGGAATCATTTTCAGGAGCAAAAACCTTATGTTATTTTAGTTTTAACTACCTTTTCTTATCACCTAAAAGTCAATGAAAGGCGTGTCAACATTAGCTATACTTAATTTAGTATTTCATTAGCATAATATGAGCTGAAATTATAGGAGAACAATGTGGCAATCAAACGTTTTTTATTAAATGTTACTTATTAAAGCGCACTCGGATATACAATACGTTTTGCATATTGTTTGAAATGTGTTTGAAAATAATTTTAGATTGTTGAGTGTTGCCTAGCAAACACAATTTAGAATGAATTCAATGAAATGTCTCAAGATAAGATAAGATTGTTAAAATCTAACAAGTTTTGTAAAAATATTTTGTTAGATAATTATTTTCCTGAAGATGCTGGTAATGTTTTATCGGCGAAAAGATTTGAATTAAAAGCATTAAAAGTATTTTTGTTTTTGAAATATTTTTAATTTATTAACTATAATACAAGAAATCATATCACCATATTTAATATATATATATATATATATATATATATATATATATATATACACACACACACACACACACACATATATATATATATATATATATATATATATATATATATATATATATATATATATAATCTGATTAGATAATTATTTTCCTGAAGATGCTGGTACTATTTTATCGGCGAAAAGCTTTGAATAAATACATTCATTAAAAGTATTCTTGTTTTTGAAATATTTTTAATTTATTATATATATTAGTATTAATATATTAGTTAAAAACTATAAAAAAAAGATATAGGGAACAATATATATATGAATTTAGTAATTTGTAAAGAATATATAAAATAGTCCATGTAGTTCTATGTAGGAGAAAAACTGCTGTAAGCTCTCATATTTAGGAGAAAGTACAAACTTAAGTAAGGGTTTTAAAGAGGATAGATAAGCTAAAGAAATATCAAACGCATCTGTGAAGTCAACTGACGAAAGATGAGTACTAAGAAAGAATAACGAAAATTACACTATATAATATAAGGGTTCGTATATAAGAATGTAGACCTAGATGGCACCCTTTAGAAGAAATGTGATATTAACTTACTCATATCGGTATGTCGTTACAGGCCATTCGGAACCTTTACAGCTACCCTCAACCCCATTTCTCTATCCAATAACTTGCAACCTACCCCAATCTTCTTTACATCTCCAACTTATGCCCGGAATTTCATTATTTATCGACTATTTATCACGCGGATGATTTTCTTTCATCGAATTATTTCCAACATCTCCTACAAATATTTTAATTGATGACATTTCTCCCCTAAGAAAAGCATGATTCACTATAGAAGAGTTCTTAATAACAGCTTTAAGTGATATTATTGCTTAAATATCTATATATTATTTCTTGTATTATGTCTCTGTATATCATCAAACCTTAAGTATTTTGCTCTAAAATGCTTTTAAAACTTAATTTCGTATGTTCTTAACGATTTTGTTAAATTTGGCTAGTAACTTCTAAGAAGAACTAATTTCACATCTTTTCTTAAATTATTATTATTATTATTAATTTACAACGAGTGTATTTTTACGATTGTCTATAACTTCATCACTATGAATATTGATACGGAACCAAGTTGGAAACGCCAATCAGATCTTCCACCTTATCAGCGACTCTAATTTGGGTGTTTTATTTTATTTGTTTGGTGCTCTTTACATTCAGTTTGAACTAAAACGTTTCTGCTGTGTCAAATAATTTTTCAAAATTAAATTAGTCAGTTTTGGTTTTCTGGATTTCCCTATCGACTGCAAAGCCACGATGTCAGTGTATCAACGGCTCCCCAAGGATCGCTCATATTTGACACCATACGAATCCCAGGTGCTGTTTCCAGCAAGAAAAAGGATAATGGAGATCAGCTTACCCCAATAAGGCCGAGGTTGAAAGCACCATATATCTCCCCTTACAACCTCATTTTATTTCAGGTACTGAGTTCAATTGGGTCAGTTTAATGTTCTGGTTTTGAATTTAAATTCTGTCATTATAAACATCGTTCGGTGCTATTAATTTTGGCAAGTGTTGTTTTCTCTGTATAATTAACAGAAATCATCTACTAGATGCGCCAAATCAAAAAGTACTGAAACGACTGCAAGATCTTTTGTATTAATATAGTTTTACAAACCCATACAAGTCAAAAAAGCATAAACATGTTCTATATCACTTCCGTTCAATTTGAAGCAACACTAATACCGTTCTTGAAGGTCTCCATCATGGGTTGTTCCATGCTCTTTATACACTTTTTTCTGTAGTTATCTCTGCAGTAGTTAGCACCATGTTGTAGTTAGCACCATGTCTCTGCAGTAGTTAGCACCATGTCAGCAAAAACTAACCTCAAGTGAAATACGTCAACACTAATACTCAAAAGTAGCCACAGCTGATCAAGAGGGGAGCTATGGCTGATTCAGTTTCAGTATTATTTATTTTGGTGCATACGGTATTTTAAGAAAGTATAAATCAGAAGGTAAAATTCGTATGCCAAGTTTTATTTAATGAAAGAATTGCTATATACAGCTATTGCGTTAATTAAGTTAAGTGCAGTTAAACCGCAATAAAACCTACAGTTTTGAATAGGTGCTTCTTTTTATGTTAACTTGCAATTTATTTTTTTATCAATATTTACTACATTTTCATGAATGTTATCTCACTATTTTACTTTCTTTAGCTTCAGATATACTAAACCAGTGGTTATATGTAATTACATTACTTACTTCCAGATTTTTTTGAAAATATTAAATAAAAAAGATTATACCTATTAATCACAATTTATTTCTAAAATCCTCATTAACGCCTTACATTCACTAAAAAATTCCAACAAAACCTAATTTGAAAAAAACATTTTAACAGTGTGCTTTATCAGAATACGTTTGCCCTATTATTCTTTTAACGTATTCGACTCCAAGACCATACATTCTGTATGGAATTAAGTGTTAAACAGTTTCCTGGTTTGGTAGTAGGGTTGTATCCCTTCCTCCTAAGAATTACACACATTATTGTTCCCGATATATAAAAAAATTGAGAAATTATTAAAGTTGTGAGGAAGATATAGGCGCTACACTTTATATTAGGGCTCATAAACTAATTTGTAACTCTGGATGCTGTATTTGTGTCGGTGAATTGACGCAAAATATCTATACACCAATCAAAATGTTTTTTATGTGTTGTATTAACATTTGATAAAGTGTGACATGAAGAGATATTTTACATTCTCAAGAACAAAAAAAAATTAAAATAGTGCCTTCACTTAGCAGCTAAAGAACAAAAATCCCTTTTTACAGAGAAATAATCATTTTACTGGATTCGACAAATTTACAGAGCTTGATAAAACAGGTAATATCAAAAAAAATTAAAATGAGTTGCAATTTTAGCAAATATACTTTAGTTATGTTTTATTAAATAATTACAATTATACAGTATAATAACATAACCTTTGCTTTAAAATAACTGTACTACCACATAACATATAAACTTGTGTTCTTTTAAATCATATGTTATCACTAATTTTAAGTCAAATGGGATGAAATAGCTATATTCTATACTTTGCCTCTTTTGTGAAATTTTCGCTCTCATATAGAATTGAAATTAATTCCTTAAATTTAATTAACATATTACTATTTGAAGAAAACTATATGGACATCAAGTGTGTTCTTAACAAATTTTACAAATATATTTGAACTTGAGTGGATGAAAAAATTAATTTTATAAGTAATTGAAAAGTTATGTATATATATATGGAAAGTATATATTACATGGAAAGTTCAAACAAATAGAAGAAATGAATAATAGTCATAGTAATAATTATAGTCTGAAATTAGATCAACTTAAAAGGTAGAAACCGATAGAAATAACAACGAAGAGGCATAGGTTTATGTGAATACAACATAGAAATCGGGCATGTTACTTCATGCAAAATATTTAGGAGAGTGGAACAAGGATGTACAAGGAAACTAACGGATGACCCATTAGGTGCTAGGTTAGGGATAGGGACAGGAATTGTAGTAATTATTAGAATCATAAGTGTTTGAGAAGGTGAAGCACAATGTTGGTGATGCGCTCTTTATGTTTTAGCAGCAGTAATTTAAAATGTAAAAATATAAGTTATGTAAACTAAGAAATGTTAGGACCATAAAAAGAATGTAAAACTTATAATGCACATAAATACAAAGATAAATACACACATATTGCTAAACATGGAAGAAAACGCGAACAATAAAAAACATAGAGACATTTTAAGAAATTTGGAAAAATTATGATGTAGGCTTATAGTTTAAGGAATGATGAAAAAGACGGGTTGGAAGCAGGGAAACTGAAATTAAGAGTGGTTTATATATATATATATATATATATATATATATATATATATATATATATGTGTGTGTGTGTGTGTGTGTGTGTGTGTGTGTGTGTGTGGTGTGTGTGTGTGTGTGTGTGTGTGTGTGTGTGTGTGTGTGTGTATGTGTGTGTGTATGTGTGTGTGTATGTGTGTGTGTGTGTGTGTGTGTGTGTGTGTGTGTGTGTGTGTGTGTGTGTGTGTGTGTGTGTGTGTTTGTGTGTGTGTGTGTGTGTGTGTGTGTGTGTGTGTATGTGGGTGTGTATGTGTGTGTGTGTGTGTGTGTGTGTGTGTGTGTGTGTGTGTGTGTGTGTGTGTGTTTGTGTGTGTGTGTGTGTGTGTGTGTGTGTGTGTGTGTGTGTGTGTGTGTGTTTGTGTGTGTGTGTGTGTGTGTGTGTGTGTGTGTGTGTGTGTGTGTGTGTGTGTGTGTATGTGTGTGTGTATGTGTGTGTGTGTGTGTGTGTGTGTGTGTGTGTGTGTTTGTGTGTGTGTGTGTGTGTGTGTGTGTGTGTGTGTGTGTGTGTTTGAGTATGTATGTGTACATGTATGCGTGGGAGCGTGAGTCTATATACATAGGGAAAATGGCTTTAGTTAATTAAGTTAAATTATATAAACTGGAATAGAAACAATATAGAATAATATAGATCAGTAAATATTATATATATTTATTTCTATTTTTTCAAATACGTTCAGTATAGTAAAGAAATTTTGCAATCTATATATTTTATCGTTTAATTTGTGAAAGCACTTTTCTGATACAGTATCTCGATACGACTTGATCCAGGTTGCACATTTTAATGCGCTGTTTTCCAGATGGGTTCCCGTCCCTACAATAGGACTGCTCCCTTGCTACCTATATCAGCTTTTTTTTCAATCGCTAAAGCAATCATTGAATTGGATGTTCATAGCTGGCCTGAATTCATGGCTTCGATTGATTATATTTCTTCAACCGAAGAAATATAATATAAAAGACAATTTTTTTTATATAAATGTCAAATTTATAATATTATTTAAAAAAAAAAAACTAAATAATATTATTTATTTAACTAATTTCCTGTAACAAAAGATTTTTCCGAATTTAGTTTTATCGATAGTTGTTTATTGTATTTAGTTAAAGCTTGGACTAAAAGTATATGTGAAAGTGGTGATATTTTTAGAAAAGTAGTAAAAAAAATTAACCTTTTGTTACAAAATATTATACACTGTATATAATACTAAATAAGAATGAAGGTTTTGTTATGAAATATTTCACACTCGATACACAAACTCTGATAAAGTATCGATTACCTCTATATTGTTTTTATATATTAAATAGAATCATATTGAGCTAAATGGAAGGCAATGTTAAAAACGGTTTATCAAAAGATTGCCTTTGTAGATGGCATAAATAGGTTTAGTTGTTGAACTAATGCCGTTTACCTACATTCTTTCGCATAATAGAAGGTTCAGCTATAAATGTAGAGGAAATTTGTTGTACATAAACAAATTATTCTAGGATTATTTTTCTATTTGGCCCTCCTTACGTCCATGTACTTTTAAAGAGCCTTTGAATTTCTTTCTGGAAGAAGGTTTTCAGCGGCGTTAAGAAGGTTTTTCTCCGCTTTACCAAATCGATTATAATTCCTTAGCAACTAGTTTTTAAATTTCCAACAGAAATAATGAAAATCGTTGGGCACAAGTTCCGTAATATTTTCCACAAGGATCACCAGCTGAATATTGAGATTTTAAAATAGTGTGTTTTGTTAATAAGATGAACTTAAACCTGAAGCAAAATCATGCATTTTGAAAGGCATCCACGTCTTTCAATTTGATTTGTGACTTCGATAAACTTAATAGCTAACATTATTTATTCTATGTTCTTTAGATTTGATGAAAACCCAAATTAGACTTTCCATATCCCAGAATACAGTAATTATAACATTCCCTGTATGAAACGGAGTTTGCTATGGAGAGATAGGATGGTTCCTCAACCAATTTTGTCGCTTATTCTCCGTTCGTAGTTTTGGTCCCATCTCTCATCAACGGTTGTTATTTTTCAAAGAAGTGAACGTTCTTCTTCTTAATAATGTTACAAATGATTCTTTAAGAGTTCCAAGCTATTCTCTCCGTGACCGGTTAACCGAGCGAGCACACACTTTTGAGTTTCCTATCAGTTTTTTTGTAAACATTTTGGTATATAGTCTTTATTTTACAACTGTACTATATTACGTAAACTTTATAAAGTAGACAAAACTAAAACATATACTATGTTATTTCAGTAACACTTTCTAAAACCAAAAGGATATAATAAACTATTCTACCGAATCAACAGATTGAATTCATTTAAAAGGAATGATGATGGATTTTAACAGAACTTTAATTAACTAACCGTATTTCTTAAAGGCTTTATTTTCTTTGAATTTTCTTAATTTAAGTTTAATTCCCATTATTCAATAAAAGTGGAAACATCTCAAGCTCAAATATCAGCTTTGATAAATAGTTCTTTCCAAACGAAGCTAATTTGAGTTTCCTAATTACCAACTTATTCGTCTAAATTTCTTACTTTGATGATTTTTATTCAATTTTATTTATGTACGCGTTCTTAAAACTAATCCTACCTCAAGCACTGAAATTATATTGATTTCTTGCACTTGCCTATTGCAGCACTTACGTTTTAAATTATTGAGGAATACCGTTTTGGGACATGTGTAACATCATCAACTCAGATCGTAACTCTATGTTCAAGTGATTTAGTGTAAAACAAGTACCTCAGGTTGAAGATGGTATTAAAACATTCCCTCTTATTAAATTCGTAATAGGAAACAAATGTTTAACAATGTTTCACGAAACATACATAATTTCTTGCTACCTTACAATCAATATAAACCAAAATTTTTAAAAGTAAATTCTTTCTTACGACAACAAAATCAAATTTAATTTTAGTTACTTTTTGTTAAATAATTACAATGAATATAAATTAAGTAACAGATGTTCTACCACATAACAATAACATAAAATCAGATGTTTTATGAAATCATATGTTATTACTTATTTTAATCCAAATGGGAGGAATTCGCTTTAGATCTATTGGATACCTTGCCCCTTCTGTGAAACGTTTTTCTCCGGTATAAAATTACAATTAAAACATTGAATTTAATTATAGAATTATTATTTTAAAAAGTGTATTTAACATCAAGTGTTATCCACTAAACGTTTAAAAAAATGTATTTTAACTTGAGTGGATGGATAAAAAGTATTTTAATATCGATTGCATATTTGAACAAGATATATAAATGTATTTAGAGAGATTGAAAGAATGTGGCACTGTTTTTTATCGGTTTTCATTTCCTTACAGTTTATGGTTGTCGCCCACAGTTTTTGTGTGTGTTATTTTAAAGATTTTTTTTGACTTGGCTCTGAAGATCTTCTCTTACTTTATTCACATTACTTTAGCGTTGTTTCACTCTATTTCTCTTTATTCACTACCAGCACCTTATACATCTTTCACTCACTTTCCGTCTACATTATTGTGTCCGTTAATGTTTTCTTTGTCATTCACATCTAAACTTTCACCTCAGTTATTTTTAACATTGTAGGACTCTTTCATACTTATCATCCTAATTGACCTTACTACTGTCTGTTTTAATATTTCCTTAGTTTTTCATGAAACTATAGTTAAAAATACATTTCTGAATACAATATTGGGGAGCTGGTTATAACTGCTATAACTGGTTTAACGTTACGTAGCCTATACACCGCAAGGACGTTGCTTCACTATGGAACCACCTACATTCACTTTATTTTGTCCTTTTAGGGGAGACGTTAGATCATGCAACCACGTTTTTAGTTACTCATTGTGTCACTTGTAGCTCTAGTAATATGATCATTCGTTTCGTAAGTTGATTCTGAACAGCTTGAGTCTATAAAGCGTCGGTGATGAAAAGCTTGTTTATAGTTAGAGGCCCATGTATTATGAGTAAGATTATATGGTGTGGATTTTGTATTTCCATCAAATAATATGGTTATATCAAATAACGATTTAATTATTTTAGCAAAAGCAAAATATTACGGTTTCACTGCGAAGCTTTTGCTTCTTCCACTTGCCAAATGGAAAGTAGGGTTTTTCTGAGAACGGGATGACCCATATTTTGTCGGTGATTTTATACCTTCAAGTGAAGAAAATGTATTCCGAGTCAAATTCGAATCCCTGTAGAGCCAAAATTTTCTTTGTGCTTTTTCAGGCTCCAAACTGACTTGTACAAATGAATAACGATTGTCGAGCCTATGGTGAATGAGGCACTCTATCGTTTCTGAACACCGTATTCCCAAGTAATTCACCACTTTACTGTTTCTCCTAGAGCATATCAAAGCTATATGTATGCATACGACTCAATATATTATTATATTTTTAAGAAAAAGTTACTGCTTTAAAAAAAAAAACTTACAAAAGAGTATACATTAAGTGTAAGGTTTATATGTCAAGAATGTACGGAATCTAAACTTAAAACTTACCTTCAAAAATATTAAGAACTAAATAGTATTTTACTAGGATAATTAAGTATTATTTAACTGCGTATATAACTAGGTTGTTCCAGTAACAAATTTTAATTCAATCAAAGTTTTCCTTAACATTAAAAAAATTCTCGTATACTCGTAAATGCCCTGTCACTGTTTAGAAGCTGAACATAAATATATTTTTACAAAGTATTAAATTTTATTGCAGCTGTTCGCACGTTCCACTTCTAAAGAAGGGCGTGAAATTCTTCTCTGCCTATAACGGAAATTTATATTACCACAACAGTGCAATATTGATCTTCAGGCACTCAACTCGCTGCGGCGTGCGTCGACTTAAGCATTGAAAGCTTCTGACCTATTTATGTTTTAATAAATATGGAAATCTAACGGTGTTTACTTAGCACTCAGTTTGTGAAACATCAACAAAGAAATGTGTATTCGGCACGTAGATCAGATAAGATCTGATTCGTAGCACGTATGCGATATAAGAAATAACTTATTAATATACTTTGCTAAAAATAAAATTTAGTTTTGAAAAGCTTAAATTTCTAAAATAGAACTTTTCGTAATGCTAGGACTTACCAAAAACTCACAGGTGTCGAACGTGGGTCCCGGTCCAACGGCGCTGAGTTCCGCTACGAGCGACGATGAGAACGAGCGTCTTGCCGGCAGGAGATGGTGTCGGCACGGTGGCGGGTCCTGGAGGAAATCTCCCCATAACGGTAGATCCCTTGGCGGAGGGCACGTTCTTGTCAGAGGACCTCTAGGGGTTGCTTCTTCACTCTCTTCACTATCGGACGCCGGAAACACCCTCTCCGCTTGCACACAACACATTACGGGTCACTTCGGCTCACAACTCAACAGACAAGAAAGTCTCCAACTAACATTTCCGTCCACCCGTATTTTGTTAGTACTGATTTGACTGTTTATTGTTGTAAAGAGATAAAGGCTTTTAAAATATGTTTCCAGTTAAAATACATCTAAGATAATTACAAACTTTACAGCAGTGTGAAAAGTAACTATGCTTAAATGGTTGTAATTGTTACAAAATTGTTTTCATGTAATTTATAGCGATAATAACAAATAATTAAAAAGGAATTATATATATATATATATATATATATATATATATATATATATATAAATTATATATATAGTGTGTGTGTGTGTGTGTGAAGTTGTTAAATATAGTTATATTTCAAATGTGTGTTTGAGTGTACGTAGTAAGAACTTCCAACTTGATGATTAAAGAAAATATACTGTATTAAACAATAAAGATATTCTAAGAACAAAAAATCCAGCCTCTGAGGAAGAAAGAAAACGAACCTTACTCGTTAAAAACCTGACACGATACTATAACCTTCCAATAACATTCAACGATGTAAACATCAAGTATATTTTTTGTGTGTCTCAGGTTTGTTGTTTCGATATTTATTCGCTACGTTTTAGATTTTGGTGAACCTTTTAAAGTATATGTTAAATATATAAAAATGTAGATGCGTCTCAACTAAAAAAGTGTTCAACATAAAATTATTTAGCGTTACAAATGCATTACTTAAAGTAAACTAAAACCCTATTAATGTAAATATATAATTACCTAAAGTTTATTAAACATATTGGATTTCGAAATTAGTATTCCATCAACACCAAGTGATCAATAAATTTATTTAGATGGAGTAGGTAAAGTCTGTTACTACTAATGTTACGATTTCCATACCCTATAAAATATAAATCCATTATAAAAAATCAGCTCGAAATAAAGTTATTCCGTTATTAAAATATTTTACGTATTTGTAGCATTTTTATGATTCATTTTATATCACTTTTAAAAAAATCATCAAATCATAAAACTTGCATAAAACTGTGTAAATCGCGATACCTGTACAGTTATTCTTATATTTAGTGTGGCTTATTGAAACTCTGCAAACTATAACTTATTGCTTTAAATTGCAATAATAATTGAAAATGTAAAAATGGAAATTATAATTTAAGGTAGACTCTTCTTCAATTCATAATATTAGTCCACGTTCTCCAAGTATTTATTTATATATATTGTTCAAAACTTTCAGTCGTTAATAAAATATTATTTATTCATCTACTAAAGTTTTTAGAGCTTGTAGTGGATAACACTTGTGATGTTAATACAGTTGTTTCGATTAATAATACAATAATTATATTTATTTAAGTAATTTTAATAATGAATTTCTTTTTCTATTTTGCTACTATTTTTGTAATTCTGTCACATGCATATATATATAAACTAATTGTAAGTAACTAATGAAAAGTCACTAAAATAATTGTTTTTGTTGAATTTAAAGTTGGAATTGACTTAAAATATTTTTAGTGTATTACTTGTTCAAAGGTATTTTTATTAAAAATTTTAAGTGGGTTTAACTATTGGCAACTTAACAACTACTATAAACGACAGTTTTTTTAATGGTATATAAACGCTTTTAATTTGTGTAGTAGTTTTGTCAAAATAAAAGTATAAACATTTAAAATAATTGCTCAAAAGAATTTAAAACGTCTCCTAGTTTTATAAAGTTATAAACAATTAAAATTCATTGCGAGATAAAACTTCGAAACCTATAAAATGGTTACTTTACGGTACATTTCCCCTGTAATTGTTTTCCTGTAATTTTTAAATATCAGTTCCTGCAATTTTATTAGCGCGCTTATCTCTCTTGGCAGTCGCACTGTAATGCGCGCTCTCTAATTAATGTAGATTACTTTGCGACAATCTTGAGTTAAAACGTTGCATTAAAATTCAGAAAAGTTTCATCTTCTTGTCTTCAGTTTCAGTAATAAAGGTCCCGCCTATATAAAGTATAACTCTAATAAGTTACAAAAGTCATTGGACTTATATAATGACAGAGATTTTAGTTCGTGGCTCACTTTCTATATATTAAAATACCATATGGATTATTATTATTATTAAGTACATTATGAGCATATAAAATCGATACTGCCTTCCTCTCTAAATATAAAAAGATGGAATATTATTAATATCATTTATTTGTCAAAATATATCTCAAGGCCTGTTGAAGTCTAAAAGTACATGACTTAAATATAAAAGTTTTAAATATTAAATAAAATTAGCTTAATATAATAAAATAGTACAACATATAAAGTCCTATTTAAATTTTAAGAATGAGATATTACGTAATCACATTACTTCTTTCTTTACTATATATTTTTTAATTTTCAAAAGTTGTCATCAAAACAAACAAAAATTGAAAACTGTAGAAAGACAATTTAAACAGTTAAGAAATCATGGTATTTTGCGAATATAAGTCAGAGGGTTAAACATACTGCAGCGATAAGGAGTAAAAGGTTTATCTGGTCGATATGAACTCTTTTTAGAAGACAAAATAATTTTCTAAATACGGTACACAAAAAACATTTAGCATTATTAAACCGGCTCAGAGATAAATTTATGGAAATGTTATAAATATAAAAAAATTAAACGTATGATAGTACGTTATACGTGCCTTTAGTAGCACTTACGTTTTTAATTATTGAGGACGGCGTTTTGGGAGATGCGTCCCATGTCACCTCAGAGCGTTCTCAGACTCTCTGACAGTCCGAGTTGACAATGGGACACACCTCCCGTTGTCCAAAACTTAATAATCAAAACGTAAGTGCTACTATAGACAAGTGTAACGGGGCCCGTCAAATGACTAAAATTCAACTAACCAAAATGTTCAAATATTTTTATTAAAAAACTTTTAGCTCATGTGAAGATGGAATAAAATACTACTTAAAAACATTTTTGAAGCAAATACACAATAAACTGTCTTATATGGTATTCTTGGTAATTTCATTAAAAAAAGTATTATATTTTTGACCTTAAACTGCATTGTTAAAACCTAATTTGTTACGTTATGAGTATGTATAATATTACAAATGATGAAGCAGTCTAAATTGCAACAAATAAAGATTTGACACTGCTACATATAAACCATTATAAAGACACCAGTAGCAAGACAAAAATTCGCAATAATTTCGAATGTAACACACATTAAATAAAATAAGTAGAGTTACCTAAGAGTGTCTGACCGACCAAACTAGACCGTGTAGTTCACAATTGTATTGTAATTGGTTTTCTAGATTGTAATTTTATAATAGTATTCTCCGATGATGAACACCTATTCATAAAAGCTTACATAAGGGTTTAATCTTGTTAACTTTAGGTAATTATTGTTATTTGGGGGAATATTGTAAAACTCATTGGAAATATTTTTCGGCTAAAAAAGGCCGAAAATATAAGAAAAATAAGGTACCATACTAATACAGGCGCAATAACAGGATTTTACATTAGAATCCCCAAAATAAAAGTTGACTAACGATTGTCTAGTAGACGACAGACGAAGTTATCGTCTAGTTTAATTTTACATGAAACGAGCAACACTCTGATGCCTTTTGACAAATTGAGAGATTTAACGAACTGAGATAAATTTAAATTAAATTGAAAACAATATATACGTAATACATTTGATCAATTTGATTAAAATTCTAGGTAACTTTAAAGGTTTTTACTTTGATAGTGATAGAGTTAAAATTTTGTCAGCGTAGAAATACAGTTTTACGATTGCACAAGGACATTAGTCAGCATTGTGTGAATGCAAGAGTTATTTACGCTTGTAACTTTGATGAAAGCAAGCTTATATATAACCATCAAGCCTGTATGCTTCCTGTTTAAATGTAATACGAAGGAAACATGTTTTGTTAAAAATAGGAATGTAAAAGGATACAAAACTGTTTGGTTATAATACAAGAAATCTTAGAAATAAATAATCTCAATCCATATGTATTATGAAAAATAATTTGTGAGTGTGTGTGTGTGTGTGTGTGTGTGTGTGTGTGTGTGTGTGTGTGTGTGTGAGTGTGTGTGTGTGTGTGTGTGTGTGTGAGTGAGTGTGTGTGTGTGTGTGTGTGTGTGTGTGTGTGTGTGTGAGTGTGTGTGTGTGTGTGTGTGTGTGTGTGTGTGTGTGTGTGTGTGAGTGTGTGTGTGTGTGTGTGTGTGTGTGTGTGTGTGTGTGTGTGTGTGTGTGTGTGTGTGTGTGTGTGTGTGTGTGAGTGTGTGTGAGTGTGTGTGTGTGTGTGTGTGTGTGTGTGTGTGTGTGTGTGTGTGTGTGTGTGTGTGTGTGTGTGTGTGTGTGTGTGTGAGTGTGTGAGTGTGTGTGTGTGTGTGTGTGTGTGTGTGTGTGTGTGTGTGTGTGTGTGTGTGTGTGTGTGTGTGTGTGTGTGAGTGTGTGTGTGTGTGTGTGTGTGTGTGTGTGAGTGTGTGTGTGTGTGTGTGTGTGTGTGTGAGTGTGTGAGTGTGTGTGTGTGTGTGTGTGAGTGTGTGTGAGTGTGTGTGTGTGTGTGTGTGTGTGTGTGTGTGTGTGTGTGTGTGTGTGTGTGTGTGTGTGTGTGTGTGTGTGTGTGTGTGTGTGTGTGTGTGTGTGAGTGTGTGTGTGTGTGTGTGTGTGTGTGTGTGTGTGAGTGTGTGTGAGTGTGTGTGTGTGTGTGTGTGTGTGTGTGTGTGTGTGTGTGTGTGTGTGAGTGTGTGTGAGTGTGTGTGTGTGTGTGTGTGTGAGTGATTCAGTGAATAGGTGTTTCGTGTGTGAGTTTTGGATTTAATGTATGATCGCTCGCTGCCTAGTTTAATTGAATACTTAATGAAGGAAATTCTATTTATATTTGTAGACCAATCAACAACCTAAACAAGACAGTTAACAGGTAAATGTTTTCTTACCAAGCGATTAAGAAGATTTATGACTTAATGAGAATATTTTACTGGGCGATATGTTTAATAAGGATTATTAGGTGTACGAATGTAAACACTTTACTATATGCACGTTTCACTTTGTGGAATATTTAGAGCCCAATAGTAATAACCCTAATGAAATCGTTTTTATTTTTTTTTTAATAAACGATGACCCATACTTTTCAAATACTATTAAGAACCTAAAAGTGATGTATTAAAGTCATAATCTTCAATAGCAAAATATATTTAACGAAAGGACTATTACTACAAGTAAGTAGCAGAAAAAAGAAATAATTCAAATACCTGTATTACAACTATACATAACTAATAAAAATATTGGGTAAACGAAAAGAAATAATTATAAAATAAATATATGCCCACAAACATCTTTAACAAGACTATTATTGTTAGTGGTTATTAGAGATAGTTCTATTCTTGGAAGTTTTATCCTACGTCTATAGAAACCTACAGGCGATGCAGAAATTACAAAAAATGGAATTTCATAGTTGAAATGAAATAACGTTGCCAAGGCTAATGATTTTTATTAATAAACCATCGGCTTTTACGTACTTTAGTGTAGACAGTCGCTCAGCCCAACACATATGCTACAACTATTGATAGGCTTTACACTGTGCATTTTCAGAATAATTACAACATGAATGCATTATGATGAGCTCCAATAAACTTGATAAAAAATCATTTAATTAGTTTAAGGCGTCTTCAGATGGGGTTTTCTCGTTATATCAGTATGTTTCTTCTTCAAGCAAGAATTTCAACTGGCCTTTATCCTTTTGAAATATTTGTCAACTTGAAATATCAAAAGTTTGTCTTTATTTGGAATTCTGATCTTAACAATCTTGCTTTTGTAAAACATTCGTGCAACATACGTAAAGGGGATGAACCACCTTCGCACAGTATAGCGGTGCACTATTTTCTAATTTTACTAGAGTTTAAATATTTGTATCATTCATGAAATATATAAAATAGACTACTTATGAAAATTGTGAAAATAATTTTTGTTTGATATTACCTTGTTATTTAAAGAATCCTATGCTTGGCAAAATTTAATAAGAAATTGCTATAGTTGTGCACTTTTACATCCGCTAGAATATTTTTAGTTTATTGAGATTAAAAGTAAAGGAAATTTTTAACAAATCAATGCAACATACTTGTTGGTTACGTTTTATTGTAATATTGATATTCATTTAACACTAGAAAACGATTCCGCTTAAAGAAATATAAACTAGAGATTATATGTAAGTAATAATTTGTGTAGAATAATTATGCGTCACTAGAAGCACGTAAAACTAAATTTAAAAAAATAATAAGTTTATGGAATAAACTATTCGAATGTATAAATGAAATGAATTTGAGTACATTTTTCTGCCTTTCCCAACATTATATTATTCTACTTTGTTGACGCGTTTCGGAATTACTCCATTTTCAAAACCTAAATAGTACTCTCTTATTAAAGTTTAGTACTTATTCTTAATAAAAGTTAATTATATTGATATTTATATTGTGTTTGTTTTATAATGTACTGTGTTTAAATTTACTTCAAGTATTTTACTCATATAACTTTTACGAAATTGTAATTTTAAGCTTTTTTTAGTTACACACACACACACACATACATACATATATATATATATATATATATATATATATATATATATATATATATGTGTGTATATATATATATATATATATATATATATATATATATATATACATACATTCATTTTTCTACTATTATTATGCTTAGTACTTATTGTAACAATGGCACTTGATAAACTACATAGAATATTCATCTGACCTAACGTACTAATCTTCACTTCTGTTAGGAATACTTGAATAGATTTGTGTTATTTTTCCTGCCTTTCCTAAAATTACAATATTTTTTGTTGTTGACGCGTTTCGGATTGAGTCTATTGTTAATACCTATTAGAACTCCTTGTACTAATACTTATTATTAGCAACTTTAGGAATATTATTTAGGTTTTGAAAATGGAGTCATTCCGAAATTCGACAGCGAAGAAAACCGTTATAATCTTAGGAATGCCAGAAAAACTTACTCAAATATATCCATGAGTATTTTAGGGAATTAAATGTATCATATATGATTATAAATCCTCAGAAGTAATTTAGGTTTTTAACAAAATGTAAGGACAATTAATAAATGAAACATTTATCTGTTAAATAATCAGTTGGTTTTTTATGAGTATGATATTTGTTATTTATTTATATTAGATGCAAAATAAATTAAAACAGCCCTAAACTATTCTTATTTATTTTAATAATATTTCCTTTTATTTTCATATACATACATTTTTTAAGAATATATATATACATATATATACATATATATATATAGTTATTTAAGCAGCTACAAAAGATAATAATACGCAGCAGAAAGTAATCACAACCCATCTACCATAAAGGTTTATATAAAAGTATAAATTGAATTTGATGTTGATATTAATTTAAGTAAAACCAAACTAATCACATTCAAGCATTTTTAAAACAACATTTTACCTTGAAAGTAAAATTGTTTTCTCATGCAGCAATTTAGGACACCTGGGTATTAGATTTTGAATTAATTAAATTAAATTAAATAAATTAATTTAAATTATGTGTGTTTGTTTGATTGCTTGTGTGTGTGTGTGTGTGTGTGTGTGTGTGTGTGTGTGTGTGTGTGTGTGTGTGTGTGTGTGTGTGTATCTGGAAGGCATAGCAAAAAAATTAAGAAAAATTTGTCCCACAAAAAACCACAAATTTATTTGTTTTTCATTAGGTTTTAATTCGGTTGAAAAATATAAATATAAAAAAGAAATGAGTATTCTTAACATTACTGTTAAGTATTTGAAACTATTTAAATATTGTTGATAAATATTTGAAGATAAGTAAATAAAAAAGCAGATATATTTGGTTTTCAAATCTTTAAGTTAAATAATATTTTGCATTGCCTAATTAGTTTTATTTATTGTATTATTTCAACCAATACAAATTTTATTTAGGTGAATAATGTAAGAAATAAAAATGTACATACGTTTAAACAGTTTGTTTTTGTTGAAAATTTCTAACTGAATCGGATATTTACACATCAAATAATTACACGATCTACAGCTACTTAGGAAACAATACAGAAAGCCCTGAAACAGCTTTCAAACTGAATGGAATTTATAAAATTGCGTCGGCTTACTGCGAAGTATTCCAAACCTTGGCACATGACTGAACGCTTCACACACAAGATCTTACTACACTGCTACGAAGGACCCAACCCATCCCGTGCAGTTTCCCCTGGATCCTGTTGTCATAACAACTCCGCAATGAAACCGTGCGACTGCGCCGCGGCGATGCGCATCTACATTTTTCTCTATAAATATACCTTCATTTATTTAATCGAATTGTAAAATAATGGTTCATTTTCGTTAGGTAAATAATGTCTAATGTGAATAACACTGACACTCGTCTATTTAACAGAAAGAAATGTTAATTCATTTTAAAACCATATTGGAACCGTTGTACTAATTAATATCAAAATATTATGTTATTAAGATAATAATACATATTTTTTATAAAAAGATAAATTTTTCATTTTTCTATAAAAACAGTACATTTTATTTCATACACACATAATATGTTTATATTAAATATTTATAGTAAATATTTAATATAAACATTTACGCCACAGTTGCTTCAAGTTGTTATAATGTGTTTGTATTACAAAAAACATAAAAATCGAGTAAAATTTTCAGTAGAGTCGGGCTTACAAAGTTTTTGAACTAAAAGAAAAACAAAGATAATTTGAATTTATTTATATTTTACTACTATTATTTAGATGGCTTTTTTCCTTTATTATATTTCCGCTTTAAAATTAGAACATTTGTCATATTCCCGTGTGAAACATTTCAATGATTTTTTTAAAACAAACAGTCAAATTATGCGTGTTCATGAGAACTTTATTTAGTTTTGTTTTATTCATATATTTAATATCTCAAATGTATTAAAACGATTCTTGCATTTATACATAAAGCACAAAAATTACTACAAAAAATATCGTCAAATAATGTTTCATGCAGTATATTTAGAAACAATCCTAACAAAATTGAGATTTGTTCATACAGTTCTATTTAAAAAAGTAATAAAATATTAGTGAATGACTCCTTTTATATCACTGATGTGGTTTAAGGGAGAGATTGAAGCTGAATTGCTTATGCTTTATGATATTCAATTATAGAAAATTGTTTACCCATACCTACTATTCAACCTTCATAGGCTGATCCGACAGGGATGGAAAGTTGAACATCACATATATATATTTTTAGGGGTTATTGGGATTGATTTTGGGACTCTGGGTTAATACGACTGACCCACTAGAACACACAGTGGCGACTAGGATTAAGGAAATTCGAGGGGTATTTCTCATTTAATTAACCATTATATTTCTTATTAAATCAATAACCAGTTTAAAATTAAAATTAACATAAAATATATGATAAAACAATTATAATGGCATGCTTTATTTATAACAATGACAGGGGTATTCTATATAAAAGTACCAGTAAAAAAATGTCAGAGTAAATATCTTTCTAGTGAAAAATACAAGCTTTTTTACGTAACACAAAACACGTGAATTATAATGCAGTTTAGCTAATAACTATAGCAAGGGATTATAGATTAACCGTATCTAATTAGAGGTGGCTTGAGTTTTACTGTAACACAAGCAACAGCTCCTCACTCCAGGCATAATATATACGCCATTGCATGGTCGGGTATGTCCGATACAGTACTACCCGAGAAAGCAAGGGCGAAACGAGGAATACTAACATAGATCTGCAGTAGTTCATATTTCCCGCGCGCAATTAGTCCGGTAGTGGTGCTAGTATTATTCTCTTAAGGTGTAATGGGGTGGGTTTATTTCCGGCCAGGACCAGCTACCGAGTTTGAGGGGACGACCTTCAAATAAAGCCATCTTAGGTAGATAAAGGTATGATTGTACAGCCTTAACCGAACTAATCAGTTGGGCTACTGATGTACGGAAAACCTGGCCGCTCTAAAGTTTGTACCGCTTAAGAGTAGTTCTGCAAAATGATCGAAGCCGTAGTTTCTGGTTAGAGTTCGTCACGTTCCAGTAGCGATCCGTCACAATTCATAGTTATAATTCTTAAATAAAATTTATAATTTTAATAGTAATATTTATTCTGTATGTTCAATTTTTTTTTCAAGTTGTTTTGTAAAATACCTTTTAAATTTACCTATTCCTCCCATGAATTAGAGCTTCTCACAAACTTCCGTATTAGGAAAGATATATGTGATCAATACAAGTGTTTACAATATCTATAATACGGAAATGTGCATATATATATATATATATATATATATATATATTACAAACTTGGCAAATTGTATTAATTTAGCAACAATTCTATTTCTAATTCAACATATGATTTATATCTTACATTATTGTATTATTCATTCCTGATGATGTTGGTATAGCTTAACAACGAAAAGCTTTGAATATAAATTAATAAACAATTCTTGTATTTGAATACTCTTAATTGTTTTTGATACATACACATATATATATATATATATATATATATATATATATATATATATATATTCATTTGTTTTATTATACATTTGAATCTTGGTGTTCATTCATTAATTGAATGTGTTTACGGTTTTTGTACATTTTTGAAAGCATTCAGAAAATACTTTAAAATTTAACTATTTAAACAAGCTTTAGGTACTATCATGAATCGAACAATTTTCTTCTCTCCATTGACAAAAGTAATATAAAGTAAAATATACATTCACAACTTCGTAATGAAAGTTTATTCCCTATAGAAGGGTGCAGATGACATACAGCAACAAAAGGTAGGGAGACTTTGGGAATTACATGGTATAGTTCCAGGAGAAAATGATTAATCTCCCCTTCTCTAGAGTACCGGAGTTTATATTCCTTCTATGATTTACAACGTTTTCTTTCATTCGTGTTTGCTTTGTGACTCAAACAAATTCCTTTTCACAGTATTTTGCGTAACTAAAGCGTGTACAATAAGTAGCTTACCAGTGTTTGACATTTGAGGGCGCCTCTCATCTCTATTACCATAAGCACAAAAATATAAACGTATACAAAAAATAATAAGTTTCAACCATTAAATGGTCTTGACAGCTCACTAAAATGTACAAAGATCATTGTATTTACAATGGAAAAGAACAATATT
>JBAIZL010000010.1:24731310-24736310 GCA_036971475.1 Prosapia bicincta
TGCAAAATTTAAATTTCTAGAAAATGTATTCCTCGTTTTGTTCCTCATTTCTCATCAATGCAACTGCACTGTGGCACAGCAAAGCGTGACAGGGTACAGCTAGTTACGTATCGCCTTAACCTCCGGATTATTGCAAAATTTAAATTTCTAGAAAATGTATTCTTCGTTTTGTTCCTCATTTCTCATCAATGCAACTGCACTGTGGCACAGCAAAGCGTGACAGGGTACAGCTAGTTACGTATTGCCTTAACCTCCAGATTATTGCAAAATTTAAATTTCTAGAAAATGTATTCTTCGTTTTGTTCCTCATTTCTCATCAATGCAACTGCACTGTGGCACAGCACAGCGTGACAGGGTACATCTAGATACGTATTGCCTTAGCCTCCAGATTATTGCAAAATTTTAATTTCTAGAAAATGTATTCTTCGTTTTGTTCCTCATTTCACATCAATGCAACTGCACTGTGGCACAGCACAGCGTGACAGGGTACAGCTAGATAAGTATTGCCTTAACCTCCAGATTATTGCAAAATTTAAATTTCTAGAAAATGTATTCTTCGTTTTGTTCCTCATTTCACATCAATGCAACTGCACTGTGGCACAGCACAGCGTGACAGGGTACAGCTAGTTACGTATTGCCTTAACCTCCAGATTATTGCAAAATTTAAATTTCTAGAAAACGTATTCTTCATGTTGTTCCTCATTTCTCATCAATGCAACTGCACTGCGGCACAGCACAGTGTGACAGGGTACAGCTAGTTACGTATTGCCTTAACCTCCAGATTATTGCAAAATTTAAATTTCTAGAAAATGTATTCTTCGTTTTGTTCCTCATTTCTCATCAATGCAACTGCACTGTGGCACAGCACAGCGTGACAGGGTACAGCTAGATACGTATTGCCTTAGCCTCCAGATTATTGCAAAATTTAAATTTCTAGAAAATGTATTCTTCGTCTTGTTCCTCGTTTCTCATCAATGCAACTGCACTGCGGCACAGCA
Organism: Prosapia bicincta; assembly: GCA_036971475.1. Lineage (NCBI taxonomy): Eukaryota > Metazoa > Arthropoda > Insecta > Hemiptera > Cercopidae > Prosapia > Prosapia bicincta. Next base: position 24,732,309 of record JBAIZL010000010.1, read on the forward strand.
CAGCGTGACAGGGTGCAGCTAGTTACGTATTGCCTTAACCTCCAGATTATTGCAAAATTTAAATTTCTAGAAAATGTATTCTTCGTTTTGTTCCTCATTTCACATCAATGCAACTGCACTGTGGCACAGCACAGCGTGACAGGGTACAGCTAGATAAGTATTGCCTTAACCTCCTGATTATTGCAAAATTTAAATTTCTACAAAACGTATTCTTCGTTTTGTTCCTCATTTCTCATCAATGCAACTGCACTGTGGCACAGCAATGCGTGACAGGGTACAGCTAGTTACGTATTGCCTTGACCTCCTGATTATTGCAAAATTTAAATTTCTACAAAACGTATTCTTCGTTTTGTTCCTCATTTCTCATCAATGCAACTGCAATGTGGTACAGAACAGCGTGACAGGGTACAGCTAGATAAGTATTGCCTTAACCTCCAGATTATTGCAAAATTTAAATTTCTAGAAAACGTATTCTTCGTTTTGTTCCTCATTTCTCATCAATGCAACTGCACTGTGGCACAGCACAGCGTGACAGGGTACAGCTAGTTACGTATTGCCTTAACCTCCAGATTATTGCAAAATTTAAATTTCTAGAAAACGTATTCTTCGTTTTGTTCCTCATTTCTCATCAATGCAACTGCACTGTGGCACAGCAAAGCGTGACAGGGTACAGCTAGTCATGTATTGCCTTAACCTCCAGATTATTGCAAAATTTAAATTTCTAGAAAACGTATTTTTCGTTTTGTTCCTCATTTCTCATCAATGCAACTGCACTGTGGCACAGCAAAGCGTGACAGGGTACAGCTAGTTACGTATTGCCTTAACCTCCAGATTATTGCAAAATTTAAATTTCTAAAAAACGTATTCTTCGTTTTTTTCCTCATTTCTCATCAATTCAACTGCACTGTGGCACAGCACAGCGTGACAGGGCACAGCTAGATACGTATTGCCTTAACCTCCGGATTATTGCAAAATTTAAATTTCTAGAAAACGTATTCTTCGTTTTGTTCCTCATTTCTCATCAATGGAACTGCACTGTGGCACAGCAAAGCGTGACAGGGTACAGCTAGTTACGTATTGCCTTAACCTCCAGATTATTGCAAAATTTAAATTTCTAGAAAGCGTATTCTTCATTTTGTTCCTCATTTCTCATCAATGCAACTGCACTGTGGCACAGCAAAGCGTGACAGGGTACAGCTAGTTACGTATTGCCTTAACCTCCAGATTATTGCAAAATTTAAATTTCTAGAAAACGTATTCTCCGTTTTTTTCCTCATTTCTCATCAATGCAACTGCACTGTGGCACAGCACAGCGTGACAGGGTACAGCTAGTTACGTATTGCCTTAACCTCCAGATTATTGCAAAATTTAAATTTCTAGAAAACGTATTCTTCGTTTTGTTCCTCATTTCTCATCAATGCAACTGCACTGTGGCACAGCACAACGTGACAGGGTACAGCTAGATACGTATTGCCTTAACCTCCAGATTATTGCAAAATTTAAATTTCTAGAAAACGTATTCTTCGTGTTGTTCCTCATTTCTCATCAATGCAACTGCACTGTGGCACAGCAAAGCGTGACAGGGTACAGCTAGTCATGTATTGCCTTAACCTCCAGATTATTGCAAAATTTAAATTTCTAGAAAACGTATTCTTCGTTTTGTTCCTCATTTCTCATCAATGCAACTGCACTGTGGCACAGCAAAGCGTGACAGGGTACAGCTAGTCATGTATTGCCTTAACCTCCAGATTATTGCAAAATTTAAATTTCTAGAAAACGTATTCTTCGTTTTGTTCCTCATTTCTCATCAATGCAACTGCACTGTGGCACAGCAAAGCGTGACGGGGTACAGCTAGATACGTATTGCCTTAACCTCCAGATTATTGCAAAATTTAAATTTCTAGCAAACGTATTCTTCGTGTTGTTCCTCATTACTCTTCAATGCAACTGCACTGTGGCACAGCACAGCGTGACAGGGTACAGCTAGTTATGTATTGCCTTAACCTCCAGATTATTGCAAAATTTAAATTTCTAGAAAACGTATTCTTCGTGTTGTTCCTCATTTCTCATCAATGCAACTGCACTGTGGCACAGCATAGCGTGACGGGGTACAGCTAGATACGTATTGCCTTAACCTCCAGATTATTGCAAAATTTAAATTTCTAGAAAACGTATTCTTCGTGTTGTTCCTCATTTCTCATCAATGCAACTGCACTGTGGCACAGCACAGCGTGACAGGGTACAGCTAGATACGTATTGCCTTAACCTCCAGATTATTGCAAAATTTAAATTTCTAGAAAACGTATTCTTCGTGTTGTTCCTCATTTCTCATCAATGCAACTGCACTGTGGCACAGCATAGCGTGACGGGGTACAGCTAGATACGTATTGCCTTAACCTCCAGATTATTGCAAAATTTAAATTTCTAGAAAACGTATTCTTCGTGTTGTTCCTCATTTCTCATCAATGCATTTGCACTGTGGCACAGCACAGCGTGACAGGGTACAGCTAGATACGTATTGCCTTAAAACCTCCAGATTATTGCAAAATTTAAATTTCTAGAAAACGTATTCTTCGTTTTGTTCCTCATTTCTCATCAATGCAACTGCACTGTGGCACAGCACAGCGTGACAGGGTACAGCTAGATACGTATTGCCTTAACCTCCAGATTATTGCAAAATTTAAATTTCTAGAAAACGTATTCTTCGTTTTGTTCCTCATTTCTCATCAATGCAACTGCACTGTGGCACAGCACAGCGTGACAGGGTACAGCTAGATACGTATTGCCTTAAAACCTCCAGATTATTGCAAAATTTAAATTTCTAGAAAACGTATTCTTCGTTTTGTTCCTCATTTCTCATCAATGCAACTGCACTGTGGCACAGCAAAGCGTGACAGGGTACAGCTAGTTATTTATGTTTCTATTTCGTTGAAATGTTTTAATATCTGATCCACTGGAACTTATTTAGAATAATTTTCATTAATAAAAACATTACTAAGACAAAACTCTTTCTACTTTACTAAACAATTAGTCAGTATCTTTTTTTTTTATTTCCAACTTCAAAATTTATGCCGAAAACTTTGCATGACAAAATCTACGATCTAATGTTTCATTGTTAAAGGAATATATCTATTTAAAAAAATTAATTTAAATGGAATTAACTCCAGAAATCCCTAAAATTTGTTAATATTTTATTTAATCTATTTATTACTTTAGAAAAATGTATTTTGATAAATTTATATTTTGATAAAGTTTAATTTAGTTTTAACCTCACTCTTTAAAAAATTAACCTAAATTTTACTTTTTACCCTATCTTTATATTTTACCGCTCCTCACTATTTTTAAAATACACTTATTTATTGTGGCATTTTCAATTGTAATAATTATCTCAAATAAATAGTTTTTAATAACAATCAAGTGAACAGACCACCCCAAGGTTTTAATGGATACAGAGACAATAGCTACAAGTACAAACAAGTTAAAACTAAAAATAAACGACTTTCTTTTGGAAATTACTTTCTTGCGTCTACTTATCACCTACACTAGAAGAATCCTACTTGTTTCCACTCTACAATAAACCGAGCAATATTCGATATAAAACTGCTTTAAGTATATGTACAGGAGAAAACAAGTGTTCATGCAGTCAGTTACATAGATTAGCCTTAAACGTACTAAATGGCGTTTATGTCCTTCGTGTACTATTTAGGTGTACTAGATAAATCTTTAAAGTACATGTATTATACAAAAGTCAAAATCTTCATATAACTTTCAAGCATGTCTATTTGATGATACTCTTCAACGTTTCGCTTCTTACGACAACAGATGACATAAACATGGCGCCATATCTGTGCAATACATTTTTCACCTCGGCTTTGAAGCATTTCTATTTCAATGTTATTTCTATGTTAAACTTATATTTAGTAATAAGGAGTTAACTTTCATCAAACACAAATTTACAAAAGACAGATACATAATATTTGAAGTGTGTATTTATTCTTTTGA